>OLKM01000867.1:160000-175000 GCA_900291075.1 Melanogrammus aeglefinus
AAGGCTGGTTCCCCTGAGAGGAGGCTGATTCCCCATAGGGGAGGCTAGGGCCCCACAGTGGAGGCTGTGGCCCCAAAGAGGAGGCTGGTTCCCCTGAGAGGAGGCTGGGGCCCCACAGTGGAGGCTGATGCCCCAAAGAGGCGGCATGGGCCCCAGAGAGGAGGCCGAGGCCCCAGACAGGAGGCCGAGGCCCCAGAAAGGAGGCTGAGGCCCCAGAGAGGAGGCCGAGGCCCCAGACAGGAGGCCGAGGCCCAAGAGAGGAGGCTGAGGTCCAAGAGAGGAGGCCGAGGCCCCAGAGAGGAGGCCGAGGCCCCAGACAGGAGGCTGTGGCCCAAGACAGGAGGCTGAGGTCCAAGACAGGAGGCAGAGGCCCCAGAGAGGAGGCTGAGGTCCCAGAGAGGAGGCTGGGAGCCCAAAGAGGAGGCTGGGGCCCCTTTGTGTTGGAGTCTCACACTGGAGGGCCCGTTGTTGGTATGTGTATTCAGGGAACCTGACAGGCTGAATGGAGGAGGGGGCGGGGCCTTGGCTCGGCGCTGGCTGCGCTCCTGGAAAAGAGAAGGGGGATTAGCGAGCAGACTCCCAGGAACTAATCTCCCGTGACATAATAGAACTGTACGTAAACACCGTCCCCGGGGAGGGAAACGCCGAGCGAGAGACCCAACCAAAGCGCCCGGCTGTGTGAAAAGCTCGGAATAATTACTTCCTCACACGCCGTGGAAATCAAACACAACGCGGAGTTGAGGACCGGTCTAGACCCGTCTGGACCCCGGCCAGACCCAGGACGCCAGAGGAGGGTCCGGAACGCTGAGTCCCCCCCTGCCGAGAGGGGGGGGGGGGGGGGACACAGAGTGTCAAAACACACAACAGGCTGCGATGTCAACACACACATATACACACACACAAACACACACACACAGGCAAAGACAAGCATAGGAGTGCTTCTTTGCATGCGTTCCTATTTGGAGAGTTCACTAATGAATTGGCCCTCCTGGAGCCCCCAGAGAAGAACCTGACAGCCGATCTTGTACTCGCTGGGGTGATTATGAGGACAACAGCAAAAGCTTTGCAAACGCTGTTGTCAAACTTCCTTTGTTTAACCGCTGCATGGATGGAGAGGCGAGGGCTCAGATCTGCAGTGTCATTAGAAAGTCAAATGTGGGTCAGAACGAGCCAGGCGTTTGTTTAAAGTTTGGATGACCGGTACGGAGCAGTCAAAGGCAGACCACCCAGACCACCCAGTTGTACAAAAACTACAAAATCCTTTCCCTCAAAGGTTTCTAGCTGAACTCATTTGGCTCGCTCGCAGTTCACCAAATATCCCCGGATGTAGGAGCAGCAGTATCTCAGAAGGAAGAGCGGGTTGACTGGTAACCTAAAGGTCGATCCCCGGCTCCTCCTAGCCGCGTGCCGAGGTGTCCCTGAGCGAGACGCCTCACCCTGACTGCTCCTGAAGAGCTGGCTGTCGCCCTGCGTGGTTGACTCCGGCGTCTGCGCATGAATGTTTGAATGTAGTACGTCGCTTTGGACAAAAGCGTCAGCAAAATCCCCTCAATGTAAATGTAATCCCCATCCACCTGAGAACCAAAGCGAGGTCGTGGTTAAGGTGTGGTCGTCCACAGGTGCGGCCCCGCCCACGCCCACGTTCATTAGAACAAGTCCTGACCCACACTGTCGTTCATAAATGACAACAGACGTTTGGCTCGGCGCACGCGTACAAATATAGGCTGGCACAACTTCCACCCCAGTGAATACGACTCCTACGATGAGGTTTAAAAGCGGAATCAAAACCCACCACTTCTGCTTCTTCACACCAGTAAATCACGACACGTAGCGCTCCGAACTCAGGGGGTCGGATTCTATCCCTCTGTGGCGGGCGTTCGTTTCTATAAACACGTTTTATATTATTAGGGCAGAGGCGGCTAACAAGTGTAGGTTTTCACATAATTGCTAGCTGCCGAGCGGAATGGAGGGGCATGTCCGAGGGCCGTGGCTGGGGGGGGCCGTGGCTGGGGGGCTACCCTGGTACGTTCCGCGGCGCGGAGACGACCTGTAGCTTTGAGCTTGCGGAGGTAGCGCCTGCCTCTCCTGCAGCCATCAGAGACGGTGTTGTGCTGGGACTCTGGCGTTATGAACCCCAGCCAAAACAAACACACCTCCTGCCAAACAGCCTGGAAAGAAGAGCGTGTCTATTGGCTTCCCCACAGCAGCAATTAAACCAAATGGCAGTAGGTTAAGGATTATTTTATTACTTAGCAGTTTGTACAGTTTCTACCATGGAAAAATAACATGTAACATAAGATTGTATTTACAATTCCATTTTTACAAAATGTCTTTACAAGATGTTTGCTGGTTCAAAAATTCTAGACTAAACACGGAAAAAAACAAAACACAACATACACATTCAGGCCGCTCCAAAGCCAACTGTAATACACACATAAATAAATATAGACATTCACTGACTGCTTCACCACAAGAATTTCTACAGCCAAGAACATATACAATTCCTCATTTCCACACACAAGTTATACTTTCATTAATAAACATTACGTAATATTCCCCATATATTTGTCTTTGTTAATCTGTTAATGAAATATTGCTAACATATTCATATTCATAAGTAACACGGACACTTAGTTTCCTCATGCCGGGAGAATGCAAACGTTTTTCATGCAAAAACCGTTCCAAGCATTCGACATGAATTCATGTACAGTCTAGTGTGCTTGTGCATGCAGCGTACTATAGGAACTATGTGGGGCGAGGCCGCGGTCTCTCGTTACATCATCTGTCAGAAGGACGGACTGACTAAGCGCCCCTGCAATGGGTCAATAAATACATGGATTCTACTTGTTGTGGCTTTTTTCTGGAGAAACGATTCTTGCACAGATGTGTGGCATGTCCATCTGTTAGGGTTCACGTGTCTTCTAACGGGTTGTGTATATATACATATGAATACTTATATATGTATGTATGTATGTACATATATATATGTGTATATATATATATATATATATGTATATATGCACACACATATATATACAGTATATACACATGCATACACCTATATATATATATATATATATGTTTATATATATACATATCTATAAAGTAAGGAAATACGTATTAAATAGTGTCACGCCGTCTGTCGAACACGTCGCTGTTGGGGTGTTCTTCCGGTGACATCACTCTCGTCTCTCATCTGCCCGTAGGGGGATCTCCGGGGGAACGTCCGCTCCGAGGGTCTGGGTCAGTCTTCAGTCGGGGGGCGTTGGTGTTCGCACCACGTCAGGACCGGGGTTACAACGACTCTGCGTGGAGGTTTGGAGAGGCGAGCCCCCCCCCCCCCAGGTGGAGGTCTGCGACGGCGTGGGTCCACGTTGGTGACGGAGTCTGACGGAGACGGAGGGCCCATGCAGGGGGGGGGGGGGGGGGGGGGGGGTGGGGGTGGTGTGGGGGTTCATAGTCTGGGATGCTCTGGTTGGTCAGGATTCACGTGGCTCCCACCCCACACGGGCGGGGAGGGTGGGGCCCCGGGGCCCCGCGGTGGGCCCCCCCTCACCGGCTCCGGCCTCCTCTTCCTCCTCCTCTTCCTCCTCCTCTTCCTCCTCCTCTTCCTCCTCTTCCTCCTCCTCTTCCTCCTCTAGGGCGATCAGTGTCTCTCTACCGACGGCTTCTGGTGGTGGGGGGCGTGGTGCTGTCGGAGTCTGGGCCCTAGGGACGCACACACACACACACACGCACACACACACACACGCACACACACACACACACACACACACACACACACACACACACACACACACACACACACACACACACACACACACACACACACACACACACGGGATTAGGAGGAGAATATTCTATGTATACAAATACAAAACCATCTCTCTCCTGCTTCCTCGGTCTCTTTTTATTCATCTAAATAAAAATTGCCTCTTTGAAGCCTATTTATATGTGTCTGTATATGTGTGTGTGTGTGTGTGTGTGTGTGTGTGTGTGTGTGTGTGTGTGTGTGTGTGTGTGTGTGTGTTTGTGTGTGTGTGGTCTATGCATGTGTGTGTGTCTGTATATATGTGTGTGTGTTTTTGACTTTATACATGCGTATGTGTCTGTCTGTATATATGTGCGTGCGTATGTGTGTGTCTATATAAATGTATGTGTGTGTCTGTATATATGTGCGTGCGTATGTGTGTGTCTATATAAATGTATGTGTGTGTCTGTATATATGTGCGTGCGTATGTGTGTGTCTATATAAATGTGTGTCTGTATATATGTGTATGTATAACTGTATAAACGTGTGTATATGTACAACGTGTCGGTGCGTCCGGGGGCTCACTGTGCTGGAGGGCGGGCAGGACGCCGGGGGTCTGGAAGGTCTTGACGGTGGCGGGGCCCTCACCGGCGGTGGTGATCACCTGCACCTCCAGCCGGTAGAAGGTGGCCGGTCGCAGGCTGGAGACCACCAGCATGCTGTGATCCTGGGGGGACGGGGGGGACGGGGGCGGGGACACAGAGAACATCAGCCCCAGGGCCAGCAGGGGGGGGGCCCGTTCTGGAGGCGGGGGCCCCAGGAGGCCGGTGGGACTGGCCCCCGGAGGTATCGTGTTCGCGGCTTCTTTGCACAAACCACAGACGAAAACAAGGACTTTGTTTTCATAAGACCCCGTCCCCCCCGCCCCCCCGCTGCCAGCCTGTCTAAATGTGCAGTGGGTGGTTTTATTTATAGATGAGCTGTGCATGCTGGGAGCTGCAGACAGGCAGAACGTGTTGTTGATAGAGCAGATTATGTGGGGGAGCTGTGCATTCTAGAAACCGCAGTCCCGCCGGGGGGGGGGGGGGGGAGAGGTAGATGAAAGACTCAGGACTCTGCCCCCGCCCCCCCCCCCCATCATCCCCATCGGTGCCAGTCTGCACGCTGCACCTTATCTCAGGACCTGGGTGGTAAGAGCACATAACTCCCTTATCCCTCCACCGCGCTGACTTACTGACACACGCAGCGTTACCGAAACGCTGAGGGCAGCTCTCCCTGTCCCTCGGGAGCAGGAGGGAAGCCTACTCCGTTACCGTGGCGACTGACAAGCTGCACGGGCGGCCTGGCTGGGGGAAGGTCGTGGGTTCTATCCCATCTCCGGTCTGCTCAAACACAGCTTCGGTTTCCCCGAGTTCCTATGAGCCGCGTGCAGCGGTTACCGGTCGCTGGCCCCAGAGGGACGAGAACACGACAGCGAGGACGACGACGACAAAGGCAAGGGGAATAAATGTGGAGTTTTCAACACTCAACCTTGTAACTGAGATGAGGATCGCTACCCCCCTCCCCCCCCCCTCGCCAATATCCGCACGCACTCGATCCATCATTGGAGAGAGGTTAAAGACGAGGAGGGTAAAGACGAGGTGTGAGGGTCAACTCACTGGGGCGAGACTTACTGGGGGAAGGACCTGGTTACTGGGAGATGATGCTGTTGTGATGGGAGTGACTTACTGGGGGAAGGACCTGGGACTGGGAGATGATGCTGTTGTGATGGGAGTGACTTACTGGGGGAAGGACCTGGGACTGGGAGATGATGCTGTTGTGATGGGAGTGACTTACTGGGGGAAGGACCTGTTACTGGGAGATGATGCTGTTGTGATGGGAGTGACTTACTGGTGGGAGGACCTGGGACTGGGAGATGATGCTGTTGGGGAGGCTGTTCTGCCGGCTCTCGGTGGTCACTTCCGCCCATGTGACCTGGAAGCCTGTGATTGGCTGATGGGGGGCCAGCCTGGACACGCGCCACAGGAAGCTCCCGGTGATGTTCCCGTCGCTGATGGAGAACGCGGCGGTCAGATTCTCGGGCTTCGCCAGAACCTTGGGGTGAGCCGGGCCTGGGGAGGGAGAGACAGACGGGGGGAGACGGTGACTCGACCGTTCTCGAACCAAACAGGCAAACAAGCACACAGAAAACGTCCCCAACGAGGGTCCGGAAATCAATGAATCGATCCCGCCTCGAGTCCGACGGGATGGCCTCACCACACCCAGGACAACCCTAACCCTGCCCTCCAGCGTGTCGGAGAACCGTGAACATTTACATTTTAACACCCGGTGATTTGAGGCCGAGAGCCTGAGGGACTCTCCCTCCCCCCTCCCAAACCCACCCCACACAGACTAGACAATGTGCAATTGCATAATATTTCTTTGTTTATATTACCTCTGACTCTTTTTTATATGCAATTTTTTATCATGCATAATATATTAAAAAACCTTTGACTTTTATTGACTTATTTGGTTGACTTTTACAGTTTGTCTCTATTGTTGTGAGCTACTGGAGACCTGAATTCCCCCGAGGGGATGAATAAAGTGTAAACTCGCTTACAGCCCCCATTGGGCCTACAAAACACATCTCCAGTAAAAAGCGCCGCACAAGCATGTTTGTCAGCGCGCGTTGTGCGTCGCGGTGCAGGGCAGCAACACAAGGTGACGCCGCTTAATCGCATTCCCAGACCAGTGTCTGCTCGACCCTCAGAGGTGGGCCACGCCCGCCCACCCGCTACTCACCCCCCTCCCCCGGACAGGGCACGTGCTTGTGGGTCTTGCTGCGGATGGTGGCGCAGGACGGGGTGAGGAAGGTGGCGCTCTCGTCCTTGGAGCGTCTCTTGGGCTTCAGCACCTGCACCGTGACCTTGTACTTGCAGGAGAACAGCAGGTCCTGGAGGTTGATGAAGTTCTCCTGAGTCGAGGTGGAACACATTGCAGCAGTCAGCGCCCGGGCTCTGACGTGGGGGGGGGGGGCCGGCGGGGGGTGGTCAGCTCCCCCGGGGGGCCCCCCGGAGATAATTAAATACACAGAGAGCCAGAGAGAGCCAGAGAGAGCCAGGGGGAAGGGGATCACGTAGCAGTCTCAGGCCTCCAGGAACAGAGCATCACGGCAGCTCTTTGAACGCTCACATGGTATGGCTTAGCGGCTATTGTCCCGTCGAAGCCGGAGATACCGACGATCGCTTTCTTTTTATAGCTTCCAAATGTAGCGCAGCAGAAAAATAATAATTAAGACAAGGGAGGCAAAGTGGATTCATGTGTGAATCCATGTGATTCGCGTGTTCCGGTAAGCGGGGATGGCGTGGCGAGCCATGTTAATGAACTGCGTTCATCACGCTGAATGCTCTGGAGTGATTTCAGAGTTAAATCGTCGATGGATCTTCTCAGAACCTCCCCTTGTTTACCCTCCAGGAAACCCCAGAAAGAAGAACTCAGCGAAGTGATGGATTCTGAAGTTGCATTTCTAATAAAGTGCTAGAACATTAATAGCTTGCCCCTAGAGAAAGGGTGTGTGTGCTCTCTCTCTCTCTGATATGAAACAGCTCTGATTAAATGTGAATGAGGTGCCGTGCGCAGACACACACGCACACACACACACACACACACACACACACACACACACACACACACACACACACACACACACACACACACACACACACACACACACACACACACACACACACACACACACACACACACACACACACACACACACACACACACACACACACGTGTGCAGCCACACACGCACACACGCATGCACATGCACACACACACACATGCACACACACTCACACAGACATACACATACACAGACACACACACACATCCATGCACATGCACATTCCCACAAGCAGACACACACATTCTTGCAGATGCTAACACACACACAGACGCACATGCATGCAAACACACACAGACACACAGACACACAAGCATGCATACACATGCACATGCACACGCATCTTCACACACGCACACAAACACACAAACACACACATAGAGGCCCACGAGCAGCCGGCTGGAAAGTGTCCCAGGGATCCATAGTAAAGGATGTATGTTTCCTAGCAACCGGAGCACCGGTCCCAGAAGAATGCATTGATTGCCAGGCCTCTGCCATCCCATATCAGCCTGAGTCCAACCAGCCAACTCCCAGCACAACACCAACCCCCCCCACCCCCACCCCAACCCCAAGCTCCCAAACCCCGTCCTCCCGGTCGCACCCCCACCCCAACCTCCTCCGCTCCACCCTCCTCCACCCGAATGCACTCTAGAGTTGAATGGAGGCGGCGGAACGCTGCGGCCGGCCTCTTGGAAGTGGATCCTTCCCCGTTCCCGGAAACAGCGCTTTAGGTAATGACTTTTATTGGCTGACACACCGCGCCTGACCACGGGGATGACTCACGGAACATTCCCAGTCACGGCCAGTGTCTCGCCCGGGGTGGGGGGGGTGGGGGGGAGGGTGCCTTACCCCCTCCGACCCCCTCGGACCCCCTCGGACCCCCTCGGACCCCCCCTGAGGGGGAGGTTTTCCTAAAAGGCCTTTTGGATCGGCTCGCGGAGCCGGAGGGTTCAAACGATGGCGCAAGAGAGCAGTGCATTCTGGGAGGGTTCTACAGTTACCGCCTTAATCCAATAGTATTCACGCTAAATTGGTTTAATTTGAAAGCAAGAACCTAAGCGGCTAACGATAGCGCTGGCTCACGGCGCTCACTTTCATCACACGCGTCATCGGGGTGACTAGATCTGACCGGATCCGACCGGCTGAAGGGAACCGACCGGCGTCAGAAAACGGTTGCCCGGTCGATGGCCCTAAAACACATCCCTCCGCCGGCCCCGGACTCCCAGGAGCGAGGCGCGGCCTGGCTGTGGGGGGGGGGGGGGGGGCTCACCTGCGTGACGGACTTCTCGGGCCCCCGGCTCTCGTTGTGGCTGCAGAACTCGGGGCTCCACTGGACGTGGTAGCGGCTGAGGGAGGAGTCTGGAACAGAGAGGGGGACGGCGATCAGGAGGGGTCGGTAGGGGAGAGGAACATCCATCATCGGGGGGGAACGGAAAGACCAACATCAGCACGGATCTCAGCGGGGGGGGGAGAGACTCAGATTGTGTCATCCTCCAACCGAGACCTGCGTGTGTGTGTGTGTGTGTGCATGTTTGTGTTGGTCTGTGTTTATGTTTGAGTGTTTGTGTGGATCTCTGGGTGAATGGAAAGACTAACATCCCAAACGGGTGGGAACTGGTGTTGAGAGCGGCCCGTGTTGTCACTGGGACGTAACCCCCCCACCCCACAACCCCCACCCCCTCTCCGTGGAGATCCTGGACATCTCATCCATCTCAAAAAACTCTGGGGAGTTCCCCATGTCTGCGGTCTCCTTAACCAAACCATCGGCCACATCCAATTAAAACGCTCCACCGTTTCCCTGGGCTGGGGGCGGGGCGGGTGGGGGGAAATTGAATCTATCCATTCCGTTAAATAATCGCTCTATTAAGTACACCGTTGGCTCCTGGGTTAGGCTCCTGCAATCAAACGGTTCCATGTGTGACCCTTTGATGAAGGTCACATGTCGGCGTGTAGCGTACCGTGTGCCGCGCTGTAACGGACTGCTTTAATATCTCCGAGGCCAGCAGCACATTGCAGGCCGCGGCCGGACAGTAACGCGATCTTCTATTCTACTTTATCTCAGAGAACAGACGGGACCGGAGACCTCGCCCCCCCCAGAGCAGAGTGCTGGCGTCTGCAGCCCCCCCCCCCGCTGGCCCCGCAGGACCCTTCACACAAACCTGCCGGCCCCGCTGCCCTGACGTTCCCGTTGCCTGGGTTACCGAGTGTCAGCTAACGAGCTGTTGTTTATCCTTGCATCACCCGCCGCCTGTCCGCGCCCGTCGCTCTGATTTTTATTTTTCTGGATTTTATGTTTTATTCAATTTTGTTGCCTGGATGAGGCGGAGTCCTCGGATTCGGATTAATAATTGATTTATGCTGCTTCACCCCTCGAGGGGGGGGAGATAAAAGGGGCCCTTTGAAGGCTCAGACGCAGATCTGGCAAGGGGGGGGCCCTCAGTGCTTTGGAAGCAGAATAGAGGAATTACAGACGAGCGGGAAATTGGGGGGGTTGGGGGGATCGGACGGACGGGGGGGGGAAATAAACAAGATATGCCATAGCTGGTTCTGAGAGGGGGGGGGGGGGGCGGGTGCGCCGGCGAATGAAACAGGAACGCACCGGGGCACACGGGCATCAGGTAGGGACCAGAGAAGGTAACCATGACCGGGAGCCAGGCTCTGAAGCACTGCCCCCCCCCCCCCCCCCCCCCCCCCACCCCGGGCCTGCTGTCTCTCGTCGGGACGCTGATGTATTCTCTCTGTCGCCGTGCATTAAAGCTTCCTTTACCGTCTGGGCCGGGGTCCAAAGACCCAGACCCCAGGCCAAGAGGGGCCAGTCCCCCCCCCCCCCAGACGACACCACGGAGACCCTGACTGCGTTCCACATGCTCGTCCTCCCCCCCCCCCGCCCCACCCCACCCGAGACCAGATGGCGGACACAGGGGGTCGGAGCCAAGGGCTCTGGTCAGCTGAAGGGACGGCCGGCGTGCGCGCTAACCGTCCCCATCAGCAGGCAGGCCGCAGGGCAGCGAGCCGAACCCGGACCAATCCTCCGGCAGAACGCAGTGGCTCTGACTTGACCAGATCTGCTTTGCTTAACCTCCCCCCGGGGCCGGAGACAGCCTGCAACACCGCTCCAGGCAAACATGCAAGAGGTCTCTCTGCTCTCTGCCTCCTCTCTGCTCCCTCCTCTCCCCCCCTCCCCGCTCCTCTCCTCTCTCCCCCCCCTCCCCTCCCTGCTCTGTGATCCAGCAGCCGGTCCCGGCTCCAGGATGGGGCCATGTGGAGCTTGGCGGGCCGCTGACGTGTCTTCGTAACACGGAGCGCTGAGCGGAGCTGACAGCCTACCCTTGGAGCGGCCTTTCAAGGTTTCCATATTTCCACTCTGGTATTAATGGAGGTGTAGGGTGGAGGTGGTGGAGGTGGTGGAGGTGGTGATGGTGGTGGGGGGGAGGCTGCTGGGACAGGCATTCCTATCGGATTTAACCCCTCGGGTCTCCCCCCCCCCCCCCCCCGTCCCCCCGTCCCACTGAGCCGATGACGCCAGCTCTTGTAAAACAAAATGGAGTGTTTAAATGCTAATGCGAGGGCTACGATCTATTAAACGCAGCTGTTAATAAATCACGCACCAACGCACACACTGCGCCGGCTCGCGTGTTTATTGTTCCTTACCAAACGGTGGCTCCGCTCTGAAAGCCCCGGGTGTTTTTTATTTAGCAGGTTAGCATCCAGCGCTCTTGGCACCGGCGGCGTCGGCCAGCTCTCACAATAAGACACCTTGTTTTGTTTAGCTAAAGCTAGCGCTTCCATTACCCAGAGGCGCTAACGTGCACACACGTCTGAGGGCCACAGAGCCAACGACAGTTTGGGGGAAGGTTGAGGGGTCTCGCTCAGGGACTCCTCGACACTCAGCTAGGAGGAGCTAGGGGTTCGAACTAGCAACCTTCCGGGTATATAAAGCAACAAGCTCTACCTCCTGAGCTCAGCCTGAGTGGTTCAGGGTAGTCCGGTCCCGGCCGGAGCAGGACCGGACCGGGGGGGCCTTCAGGGGGGACTCACCTCCGCGGGTCTTCCAGTAGATGCGGACCTGCAGCTGTCCGTCCTGGTAGAAGGGGGTCCCCACCTCCAGGGGCCCCGCCGGCCGCTTGGCCGAGATCAGGGGGGGGGGCTCCTCCTTCTTGGGCTTCAGCACGGGTCTCACTGGGGGGGGGGGGGGGGGGGGGGGGGGAGGTTAGGGGGGGATCATGTAAACATCCAACTGAGACCCACTTGTAGACCTGAAGTATGTTTGTGTTTTTGTGCGTATGTGTTTGTGTCTGCTTGTTTGTGTTTATGGGTCCTTGTGTATGTTCAAAGTTGTGTGTGTTTGTGTTTATGCTTGTGTGTGTGTGTGTTGGTGTGTGTGTTCAATGTGTACGTGTGTGTTTTCTGTGTATGTATGTGTGTGCGTGTTTTTCCTCAGTATGTGTGTGTGTGTGTGTGTGTTTGTGTTTATGCTTCTGTGTGTGTGTGTGTTGGTGTGTGTATTCGATGTGTACATGTGTGTGGGTTTGTCCTCAATGTGTGTGTGTGTGTGTTTGAGCTCAGCATGTGTGTGTTTGTGTTTATGTGTGTGTTTGTGCGAGGAGTCGTACGCATCCAAGTGAGTCCCAGCGTGAATCCGGTACATTTCCGCCGCACTTAAGCTAAGACAAACAGCGCGTGGATCATAAATTGTTTCTTTGGAGAACAGGGCCCCTAAGTGGACCACAGTGGTGATATTTATTGCGGGGCCCGCCACAACTCTGGCGATTTATCGACGCCATGAAGTGACGGCATCCTCTCGCGATGGCCCATTTGTTACCCAAATCCCCGCGCACTTTAGCTTTTAGTATGCGTCCGCACGCGCCCGTGTGTGGCGCCCCCTGACGTGTGTGACCGCTGTCCCACCCTCTCCCCCGGGGGGGGGAGACGGGCGGCTCACTGTGTCTCCCCCACGGTACGAGAAACAACGTTCAAAATGTTTTAATTACATCTACATCTACGACGCAAAAGTGTGAAACAAAAATCATACGCCAAATATGTTCGGCATCAGCTCTCTGATTGGTCCGAGGCATCTGCCCGCCCTCGAGCCTGTCCATACTGACCAATCAGAGAGCTCCGAGGTGTCTGCCCGCCCTCGGGCCCTACTACCGAGCTCTCTGATTGGCCTGAGGCGTCTGCCCGCCCTCGAGCCTGTCAATACTGACCAATCAGAGAGCTCTGAGGCCTCTGCCTGCCCTCAGCGCCTCTGGCCAAAACGGTACGCGCTAACGTCTCGGCAGCGCATCCCCCGAATCACACACAGTGTGTTATTATAACTCTGTCACCCTCCTCACATTAACAGGAAGCAATTAAACATACACGAGGGGAAAGGAGGGAGGGAGGGAGGGAGGAGTGGGGGTGGTTGGGGGAGGGGGGAGGGGGGGAGGGAGGAGTGGGGGAAGGAGGGAGGGGAGGAGGGGAGGGAGGGAGAGAGGCGGGAGGAGTGGGGGAGTGGAGGAGGAGTGGGGGAGTGGGGAGAGGGAGGGAGGGAGGCGGAGGGGGACGTGGGGGAGGGAAGGAGTGGGAGGGGAGGGGGGAGGGCGAGGGAGGAAAAGGAGGTGAGGGGAGGGGAGGGAGGGCGTAGGCGTGAGGGAGGAGGGAGGAGTGGGGGAAGGGAGGGAGGAGAGGAAGGGGAGGAGGAGAGAGAGGGGGAGTGGTGGGAGGAGAGTGGGAGTAGATGTTGGAGGGGAGGAGAGAGGGATAGGGAGGGAGGGAGGAGGAGTGGGGGACAGTGGGGGAGTGAGGAGTGTGGGATGAGGGGGAGGGAGGGTAGGAGGGAGAGAGGGGGGGTAGGGCGTCTATGTTCACCCTGGTGGGGGTCCTGGGCGGTGGTGAACGTCAGCGAGGCCTTGGGGCTCTTCAGACGGACCTGCCCCCAGTAGGTGACCGCCTGCAGCTCCACCGTGTAGCTGCTGTTGGCCTGCAGCCCCTCCAGCTCCACCCAGCTCTGCTCCTGCACCACCCAAACACAGACGCAAGCAACGTTAACCCCGCCTGCCTGGAGCCTAGACACACACACACACACACACACACACACACACACACACACACACACACACACACACACACACACACACACACACACACACACACACGCCTCACACACACACACACACACACACACACCATCACACACACACACACACACACACTGCCAGCCCTTCCAGTCAGGGGGTGGGCCGTGCCCGGTCATAATACCCGCTCCGGCACACCATGCTGTCACACACACACCACCACACACACACACACATTCACACACACACAACACACACACACGCCATGCCGTCACACACACACACACACACACAACACGACACACACACTGTACACACACACACACACATGCCATGCCGTCACACACACACACACACACACACACACACACACACACACACACACACACACACACACCATGCTGTCACACACACACACACACACTGCCAGCCCTTCCAGTCAGGGGGTGGGCCGTGCCCGGTCATAATACCCGCTCCGTGGGGGGGGACCTGTTATTGGGAACACATGTAGTGAGCTGAGTTTGAGGTTTGGAAGAGGGGGTTCGGTAGTGGGGGAGAGCATCACCAGCGCTGTGTGTGTGTGTGTGTGTGTGTTGTGGTGTGTGTGTGTGAGGGGAGATAGCCCTCAGGCTGGGGGGGGTGTGGAGGATTGAGGTGAGATGGGAGGTCAGCGTGTTATCAGAGCCTCCCAGGGTCCTCTGTCTCCTTGGCGGGACAGCGGAGGCATTCCAGCACCAGCGTGGGACGGGGAGACGCGTTCCTGACTCTCGCCTGTTTGGACATTCCTCTGCCAGCGGGACGCGCCTCCTCTTCTGCTCCTCCTCCTCCTCCTCTTCTTCATCTTCTCCTCCTTTTCTTCTTCTTCTGCCTCCTCTCCTCCTCCTCCTCCATCCCCCCCCTACACCTGTTCTGCTCCTCCTCTTCTCTTCCTCTTCCTCCTCTCATCCTCATCCTCCCTCCTCTCCACCTGTTCTCCTCCTCCCCCTCCTCTCCTCCTCCTCTCTTCCTCATTCTCCTCCTTCTCTTCCTCCTCTCCTCCTCCTCCTCCTCCTCCTGTGGTTCTGTGAGAAGGAGCTGGAGGTTCTGTCACGGCAGCACGGTACCCCCTCAACCCCAGAACCCCTGAACCTCTGCACCGGACACGGGGAGACCCTGGAGGGAACGGATCCATCACCGGGACGCAAGGAGCTCGCTCGGAAGGTGTCCTCACACATGCTGTGTCTGTGCGTGTTGTTCGCTCTCTGCATCAGTTGCATGCTGGGAAGGATCCTCTCGTGCCTCAATGCTGCTGCGCTATGACCGAGTCTTCAGCCCGGAGGGGGGTCCTTGGATGGGGGCTCTGGGATGAGGCCTCCCAGTCTGTCAATGGGACGAGGCCTCCCAGTCTGTCACTGGGACGAGGCCTCCCAGACTGTCACTGGGACGAGGCCTCCCAGTCAGTCACTGGGACGAGGCGTGGGAGGACTTAAGGGGGGATTTGGGGGATCTGAATAACTTTGAGGTGATTCTGCTGGGTCGTTTGTCTG
>OLKM01000867.1:180000-192500 GCA_900291075.1 Melanogrammus aeglefinus
CAATCTGTCTTAGGCAGCGTCCCTCCCTGACGAATGACGCCCTACATTCCAGACATGATCACCACCACCAGTGATTTTAGTTGCAAACCTTCAGGCTGGGATTAAGGGACTCTAACTCCTTGTAAGCCCTCCTTCTCCTCCTCCTTCTCCTCCTCCTCCTCCTCCTCCTCCCGGCAGCTGCCTTAAACCGCAGGGTGAGGGGGGGTGTGTCCGTCCACACACCCCCCGATAAAAAACTCTACTCTCAATCTTCAACACACCGACCTTGCCGCCAAGGGGGACCGGCCGGAATCAGCCAGTTCTGGTTCAGGATACTGACAGGAGAAAGGATGGGAAAGGGTGAGAGAGAAGGGGGAGATTTAGCCTCCCCCAGCCCACCATCGCCCAGTTCCATCGGATAGGTAGCCCTGCCGCAGAGCAGCCTAATTATGGCCGGGCTCTGCCTGACAGGAGTGGCCTCTGCCAATACTATTGATAATTCACACAGACTAAGCTGTCGTGGGGAATAGCAGAGCGCAGAGGAAACGGCTGTGATTTATCAGCATCCAATACCTCCTTTGAAGTGTGGTAGAGGGCAGGGAAATCGCGTGCCAAGAGCTAGCGGCTAGCGGTGCCAGATGGAGTGCTGCGGCAGAACGGGAGTATCGCCCGGTGCTTTAATAGAACCCCTGTTGTCGTGTCAAGTCAACAAACAGGAAACGACAGCGATGGGAAACGCACCACTACCACACGGACCAAACGGTTCCACTTTATCACTGCAGATCCTTCGGAGGTGATCAGGAGAAGCACTGTGAAGCGGCGCACTGCCTGTCCGAAACTCACACCGTATGTTCAATTCGAGAACACACATTTGACCGGTAAACGGAGCACTGTTAAGGGAGAAGTGGATTGACCCTTGAACCCCCTGATGGACTCACCTCGGGCCGCTTGACACGCCCCTCCTGGAAGGAGCAGGTGCGTGGGTCGTGGGTGCAGTCATGTCGGTACTTGCACCAGTGACACTGGTAGGGGCTGCTTACACAGGACAGGCACCTGGGGAACGGACACTGCATTATACGGGGGATCAGCAGGCCAACACTGACACTGGGGTCAGTGTAGGGTTAGGCAACATTCAGACTCTCAGCTTTGGCAGTTAACTGTTGAGTACTGAACAAGTGGACAGGAACATTAAACATTTATTGTGCATCAACAATTTAGTAGCTGAGATTAAAGGTGATGTAGGTAAGACTTCATCAGAAATGCCATTGTTGTCTGCAAGCTGTTAGTGAGGGAAATGCTCTGTGAGAATATCTGTAGTCTCCACTTGCCAGTATGTATGAGACAGTTTTTGCTTGTTTCCTGCTTATTTCTGACAAGCAGGGACTTTTTTACGAGATTGGTTCATTAATGCAGAACATAAGGGGGCATTTTCTATCTTTCATACATCTTCTGCTGTTGTCTGTGTCTCTGCTGATGTAGATTGAATTTGAGATAACCAAGGAAAGTCCATGATAAGACTGCGTGCCTAGAAGGAGGAACACTCAACTACCAGGGGCGACTTACGATTTGTGCACGCTGCAGTTGTAGAAGACAAAGCTGGTGTTTGCAAAGGCCAGGCCCGTCTCTTTGGATTTGAGGTAAAGCTGCACAATCTGGTGGTCACCTGAAAGGAGAGATCACAGCCATCAGTTGGTTCTAATCACTCCACTTCATTACAGAGCAGATAGGATGGGTTTTATCACCGTCCTCTAAATTAACCAGGGAAAAAATTCAGGTTAAAAGGCATGATTTTTGTTTCTAAAAAAAAATGGTTTATAAGGAAGAAGCAAGTGAGGGAATAAAAAAGGGAAGGAGGGAGAAAAAAGGAAATAAAGAATGAGATTAATGAAGAAAGTACACAATAAATAATGACAAAGAGAGATTGTAGAAGGGAGGGGAGAAAGGCAGAACATAAAGAAAGAATGAGGGAAAGTAGAAGGAAAGAGAGGTCCACACTGCGTTCCCATGGGGATCGAGACTCCCAGCCACAGGTGAATCACCTGGTGCAGTGCAACAGTGGTTTCTTTAAAGTGAGCTACGGAGAGCTGAATGCTTTGTTGGGTTAAGCCTCCCTCTTTTAGCAGTATTACAAGTTGACACAATAGTATTTTGTGCGCACGCAATCCCCTTGGGTGCTGAAATATTCCCCAGCAGTGTCTTTCAAAAAAGTCTTTGAAAAGGTAAGAGAGAGGATGGAGATGAAAAGAAAGACTGTGCGCTTGTGTGTGTGTGGGTGTGTGTGGGTGAGTGAGTGTGAGCGCCAAGGTTTGTGTATGTGAGTGTGTGTGTGTGTGAGGGTGTCGGTGTGTGTGTGAGCTCATGCGTTTATGTGTACGTGTGTGCCTTGTCAGTATTTGGTGCGTCCTTTTGTCTCGCCACTAATGAAGGAGTTCATGTTTAATTCAACAGCACATCCACACGGCAAACCCATCTCTCTCCCTCCCTCCCTCCCTCTCTCTCTCTCTCTCTCTCTCTCTCCCTCTCTCTCTCCCTCTCTCTCTCTCTCTCTCTCTCTCTCTCTCTCTCCTCTCTCTCCTCCTCTCTCTCTCTCTCTCCCTCTCCCTCTCTCCTCTCCTCCTCTCCCTCTCTCCCTCTCTCTCTCTCTCTCTCTCTCTCTCTCTCTCTCTCTCTCTCTCTCTCCTCCTACATGCTACTCCTTCTTTTCCTTAGTCTTGCCTCTTTCATGTCTTCCTCCTCCTCCATCTTCTCTCCCCAGCGAAGAAGAAATCATTCATCAATCACTGAAAAGCACTCCTGACAATGGATCTGTCCTAATTAGCACCCTAAATGTTACCGTGAATCCTGCAGTCGCTATATGAAGCTCTCTCTCCCTGTGTCCTCCACGTTCCCTCTCCCCTCTCACTCTCCTTCACTCTCCTGCTTCCTTCCAGAACATACTGCTGTAACCCGTGGCCTGCTGCAACACATGGAAGTGGTAGATTCCTGTCGAGTAATATATTATAATGTGACCTGTGTATTTATGTGCATACTGGCCTGCAATGTACATATCTGTGGGATCCCGTTTGTGGCATGTGGCCTTTAATACCTGTGTTTAATCCCCCTTCAGCCCTGAGGCGTTCAGATGTACATTTGTAGCTATACCAGAAATAAATAAAACTATGGATCAAACTAAATGAATGCTTGAGTGTACATGTGTGCAAATAGTGTTTCAGTTCACTCGCCCTGACATATGGGAAGGTATATGTCGCCACACATTCATGTGCTTGACTATGTGTGCGCATGCATTTGTGTTTGCATGTGAATGTGTGTGTATTTGTGCGTGTGTGTGGGTTTGTATCTGTTAGTGTGTGTATGAGTATAGCTGTGTGTGTCTCTGGTGGTTGTGTGTGTGTGTGTGTGTGTGTGGGTGTGTGTGTGTGTGTGTGCCTGCGTGTGTGCTTGCATGTGTCTGCGTGTGTGCGCATGTGTGTGTGTGTGTGCTTGCGTGTGTGTCTGCTTGTGTGCGAATGTGTGTGTGTGTGTGTCTTTGTGGTGTTTTTGTCTGTGTGTGTGTCTGTGTGTTTGTGTCTGTGTGAGTGTGTGCATTGAAAAGTGAGGGAGGGGTTCCATGCGGCAGGGCTCAGAAGGTTCCCCCCCCACTGCAATTTCATGGAGGCATGCCCACTCCTCTCCTACACATCTATCATTATTCCTGCAGCGCTCTGAGGGAAAGGCCCCCCCCAGCCCCTCGTCTAATATTTACCACTGGGAATTCATTTTCCCGTTGGTCAGTGTGTGTGTGTGTGTGTGTGTGTGTGTGTGTGTGTGTGTGTGTGTGTGTGTGTGTGTGTGTGTGTGTGTGTGTGTGTGTGTGTGTGTGTGTGCGTGCGTTTCATTGTATTTGTGTTTGTGTGTTTGTTTGCAGTGCGGCTTACAGAAACACTAATAGGCTTACCCAAATTAGAACGAGCCGCCCAACACTTTACCAGCATTAACAAATGTCTGTGTCATTCAGGACGTGATGAAACGAAAGCCCCCCCTCCTCTGTCCCCCCCCCTGTGTTTCTGTCTTTATCGGGTTGTTATCGGTTTTCTCAGCCTCTCAATAGGAAGTGACATCAGTGATGACGGACGGCCCTTTCAACACACCCATCTGTCGGAACACGTCAGAATCCAGAATGAATGCAGTTATTTCTTCTTCTTTCTTAGCATGGCGGCATCTACCTTTCCTAGCTCTTATGAGCCCAAACCCTCCAGGAGAGGGGGGTCCCGGCTCACTAATGACTTATGTTATCATTCATAACAAATCATGTCCCGGGGTTAGCACATCAGGGCCCTGCTATGCTACGGCTAGGCTACGGCTAGGCTACGGACAAGCTAGGGAGGCGCTTAGCGTACTACAGGTACATTAAGACTGTGTTACGGTGTTCTATGGCTATGCTGTGGCTACACTCAGGCTAAGCCGTGGTTATGCTATGGTGATGCTCAGGCTGCAATACGCAACGCAAGCTAGGCTCTGCAGACATAGACTGGGGTACAGGCTGACATAGATTGGGGTACAGCCAGACACAGACTAGGTTACAGGCGGACTCAGACTGGGGTATAGGCGGTCACAGACTGGGGTACAGGCGGACTGGGGTACAGGCGGACTGGGGTACAGGCGGACTGGGGTACAGGTAGACACTACCTTTGTCGACGATGATGCGTGACACCTCCTTCTCTGCAGGGGAGAAGCACCTGACGCGGTTCCCCTCGACCAGGCCGTCCATCTCCGCCAGGTTCTCAAAGCTGCAGTTGACGCCGGCGGAAAGTTCCGGAACGTTGTGGGCCTCCAGCACCAGCTGCTCCGAGACGGAGAGAGAGGGGGAACCCCGGTGAGACCCCACGTTTAAAATGGCAATTCAGCTTCTTTATGATTCCCAAACTTTCAGGCGAGAATAATTTTTTTGTAGCATTAGGAAGAACATTACCTGCAAATGGTTTTAAAATGCACACCCGACCAGGAGAGCACATTCCATGCACCCCATTCAGAAACAGTTCCTCCCCAACGGCTCCATTGGTCAATGTGCACTCGTGGTATGACTGCATTAAAGATGGCGGCAGTATGGACGGCAGACTGGTGAGGGACAGTGATAGCTCCTCTCAACAGAGGTCAGCAGTACCCAACGACGCCTTTAAAGAACACCCCAAACTACTGTGCCCCCGGGGTAACCGATGTGTTGAAACGGGACAGAGACGCAGGCGGGGGCAATGTGGGGAAGGGAGATGTCTGAGAGTGGGGGGGTGGGAGAGGGAGGGAATAGATGGACTGTGAGAGAGAGAGATAGGGAATGCACAAGAGAGAGACAGGGAGACAGGGAGACAGGAAGACAGGGAGACAGGGAGTTAGAGATAGGCAGAACACGCTCAGACAGAGAGATAACCACAGAGGGGGATGACCAGGGGAGGGGGGCTAAGGGAAGGATTAAACATGATGTGAAGAGAAGGGAGATGAACGAATAGAGGTGGGTCCAGGGGCGAGGGGAGGGCACAGAACGAGGGGGGAGGTGGCCACAGGAAGAACGCAACATGGAGGAGGGGCGTGAGATGGCGATCAGAAGGAAATCTTAGCTGTTTGTGAACAGGGGCACATTGGGGTGGGGGGGGCACCTTCTCCTCTGCTTTGTTCAGAGAAAAAAAAACATCCCCCAACCAAAGGGGGGGGGGGGACAACAACGTTGAAGATTGATTCACACTATGCTCTCTGGCCTGCCCCATCAGTCTGCCCAACGGGGGGGGAGCACGGGACGCAGGGGTGTGGTGCTACGGCCCCGAGATCAGAGACTTAGGGAGACCGGGATGACACACGCTGGGCCTTCTGCTTATATTCTCATGTGCCCCCTCTCTCCCTCTCTCTCCCTCTCCCTCTCCCTCCCCTCTCTCTCTCCTCTCTCTCCCTCTCCCTCTCCCCCTCTCTCTCCCTCTCTCCCTCTCCCTCTCTCTCTCTCTCTCTCTCTCTCTCTGTTTTCTTTTCTTCTTACAGGAAAAGCAGGCAGGTGTGGAGTTGCCTTAATTCATATTTGGACACAACACACACACACACACACACACACGCACGCACGCAGGCAGGCAGGCACACACGCACACACACACACACACACACACACACACACACACACACACACACACACACACACACACACACACACACACACACACACACACACACACACACACACACACACACACACACACACACACACACACACACACACAGACGTTCCATTCCCACTTAGTACACACCATATCTAATGCAGAGCGAGATGTGGCGTTTGTTGCCTTGGGAAAAGGAAACACCTCTGAGCAAATGCTTTGGTGTGAATTTATTCAGAGAGCTGGCACGCTAGGCCATTATGCCGCACACAAAGATGCACGCTGAGATATGTCGAGCACATTTGTGGTGCTTATTAGTAAACTGTGCTTTCATTATCTTCCCAAATGAGATTGGTCACGACGGTGACAAAGGGACGATCGTATCTCAGCGCCGACGTTAATGATGACAAGATGAATCAAGCAGAATCAAATTGTAAGGGAACTTTGGACTGATATAGTAACATTCCCTTTGAAAAACATATAGTTGGGGTCCAGTTATGAATACGCAGGACAAGTAGTAGTTTATATAAAAATCAAGAAAATCTATCCCCGCAGACTAGGTCATTATTTTCCCCATCAGTTTGTTTTCTTCTCATTGGCCTTCTTCACCTGGCCATCCTGGTTGTAAACGTTAGCTGAGCGATGGAACAGAATGAGGGATTCGCATTCTGGTCCATCAGCCAGCTAGCGATATGGCCCCTGGGCTGATAAGGCCCATACCACATTCTAACACACATGGTTGGTCTTTTTTCAAATGAAAACACATTTAATAACAGAAAGGTCAAGTGGGAGCACAGGGCCTGTCTGACTGGACCGCTGCCTGGCCATCAGGCGGATGGGAGAGGCCGGCCGCAGCTGTCAGCTAATGCTCACTCACTGGGAAAAGGTTAAATGCTGTCCTGGCTTCAGGCTGAGACAGACAGACAGACATACACACACACGCACATATGCACACACACAGAACCACACAGACAACCATAACGCAACACACAAACACGTAGAAATGCACACGCAATCATGCAGAAATGCACACAAAAACACACAATCAGGTATACATGAACACAAACACACACACACACAAAACACACACACAGACACACACACACACACACACACACACTCAATGAATATTATTAGGGGGAGGTCTATCTGGGAAAACCAGTATTCTCCTGTGACCCAGGGATTTGGTTGTGTGATGTGGGTCACTGGTAGAATCGACAATAGCCACCCAGGCCTGACCTTAGGAAATCATATTGCATATTTGTACCATTGGCCTCTGAGATTAAAGCCATTACCCCAACATCACACACAAGATGAAATTGAAATGTGACAGCTATGAGGTTTCAGCGGAATTCAGATTATATCGAATCCTATCAGAAAAGACATTCTGAAAGTATAATCTTTGAATCTTGCATACTTGATGGGAGTCAGGGACACTGGTGTTTAACAAGGTGAAACCACTTCCTCCTCAGGCAATAATCTTCAAATGCTAGCCAGATTTTATTGAATTATTAAAAATGGAACAATTTTGGATGACGCGTCATCGAGAGGGGGAATATTTTTGCGAAAAGCCAAAAAGGCACTTCAGGAAGGTAAGAACACAGATAAAGAGGAATAACAATCAATAACACAGATGGCTGTCAAATATTGATAATGATGATGAAGATGATGATGATGATGATGATGATGATGTGATGATGATGATGGTGATGGTGATGATGATGATGATGAACAATGATGATGTGATGATGTTATGATGTGACCATCAATGTGATTACAGAATACCAATGCTGAATAATAAAGTGAATGTCTGATGGGTTGGCCAGTTGGTTCACGTATAGAGGGTTTCAGGTCACCAATGACTTAAACAACAACAACATGACCGCTTGGTGATTCCAGAGCTGTTGGTTGAGATGTGTTTTCAGAGTGTTGTGATGGCCCCTCTAAGGCCACTCCAGCTGGGTTGGTGTGGAGGGGGGGGGGGGGGGTGGGGGGCAGGGGGGAACTAAAGGCAGAATGCCGCCTGCTGTCCGTTTGAAAGCGAGATGGCCTCTGGGCGCCTTAGGCCGGGACATACAGACGTCACGGCTCTTCTGATAACACCCGGATACACTGCAGCCTGCCGGAGCGAGTGGTCGGCTCCAGCTGGAACAGGATTACACAGGGGGGCAGGAGGGCGGTAGGCGGGGAGGGGTGAGGGGGGGAGGGGGGGGGGGAGGGAGGGAGAGGGGGAGGGAGGAGAGGGGGACGGAGGCGGAGGCGGAAGGGAGGAAGGGAGGCAGGGAGGGAGGGAGGGAGGGAGGGAGGGTGGTCTCTGCGCCGGGCTCACCGTGACGCTGAACTGGGACACGGAGATGTTGTTAGGGTGCACACTGAGACGCACGCACTGCTGGAGGTCCGAGGCGAAGCGCCGAGGCTCAGACGACCGCTCGCATTTCTCCTTCCGGGTGCACCTGCAGGACACACACACACACACACACACACACACACACACACACACACACACACACACACACACACACACACACACACACACACACACACACACACACACACACACACAGAGGACAAAAAAATGTTTTGTTAGTCACTGGGGTCACACTTGGGGGGTACACACAGGTACCTCCCCCCGACACCAGACACACACACAGCGCGGCCCCTGGGCGCCCGGTAACCAGACCCGGGTCTGAGTGCCCCCCCACAGTCTGGGAGGAAGGGGGGGGCTGGTTGGCGGCAAAAGGTTCCTCATCCTTCGGTCCACCTGTCTCGCCGCTAGACGGAGAGCGGTCTCGCTCCGTGGACGATGTGGCGGACAGGGTGAAGCCGTAGCGGTGAAACAATAGCTGCTCTATGTGTGGCAGTGGAGCCGCCCCCCTCCGGGGCCTCGCTCTAAAACCTCCTTAATGACGGGCGGGTGGATGGCAGGGGAGTCCAGGAGGAGAGAGGGCGACACGGGCCCACACCTGGGCAGGAGGCCGGCTACGTAGGGGAGAGTAGAGTAGAGGAGAGGAGTAGAGTAGAAGAGTAGAGGAGTGTAGAGTAGAGTAGAAGAGTAAAGTAGAGGAGTAGAGTAGAGGAGAGTAGAGTAGAGTAGAGTAGAGTAGAGTAGAGTAGAGTAGAGTAGAGTAGAGTAGAGTAGAGTAGAGTAGAGTAGTGTAGAGTAGAGTAGAGTAGAGTAGAGTAGAGTAGAGTAGAGTAGAGTAGAGTAGAGTAGAGTAGAGTAGAGTAGAGTAGAGTAGAGTAGTGTAGAGTAGAGTAGAGTAGAGTAGAGTAGAGTAGAGTAGAGTAGAGTAGAGTAGAGTAGAGTAGAGGAGTGGAGTAGAGTAGAGGAGTGTAGAGTAGAGTAGAGGGGTGTAGAGTAGAGTTGAGTAGAGGAGTAGAGTAGAGTACAGTAGAGGTAGAGTAAAGTAAAGTAGAGGAGTAGAGTAGAGTAAAGTCGAGGTGTAGAGGAGTGTAGTGTAGTAGTGTAGTATAGTATAGTGTGATGCAGTGTAGTTTAGTATAGTACAATATTGTATAGTGTACTATAGTATAGTATAGTAGAGTATAGTATATTGTTATGTTGTGTAGTATAGTATAGTACAATATTGTATAGTGTAATGTAGTGTAATATAGTACAGTATAGTGTAATGTAGTGTAGTATAGTATAGTGTAGTATAGTAGAGTATAGTATAGTGTAATGTAGTGTAGTATAGTATAGTGTAGTATAGTAGAGTATAGTGTAGTGTAGTGTAGTGTAGTGTAGTATAGTATAGTATAGTATAGTGTAATGTAGTGTAGTGTAGTATAGTGTAGTGTATAATAGTATAATGTAGTGTAGTAGAGTAGAGTAGAGTAGAGTATAGTATAATGTAGTGTAATGTAGTGTAATGTAGTGTAATGTAGTGTAATGTAGTGTAATGTAGTGTAGTAGAGTAGTGTAGTGTAGTGTAGAGTAGAGTAGAGTAGAGTGTAGTGTAGTGTAGTGTAGTGTAGTGTAGTGTAGTGTAGTATAGTGTAGTGTAGTGTAGTATAGTGTAATGTAGTGTAGTATAGTATAGTGCATTATAGTAGAGTAGAGTAGAGTAGTGTAGTGTAGTGTAGTAGAGTATAGTGTAGTATAGTATAGTATAGTAGAGTATAGTGTAGTGTAGTGTAGTGTAATGTAGTGTAGTGTAGTGTGGTATAGTAGAGTATAGTATAGTGTAATGTAGTATAGTGTAATGTAGTGTAGTGTAGTATAGTAGAGTATAGTACAGTGTAATGTAGTGTAGTGTAGTGTAGTATAGTATAATGTAGTGTAGTGTAGTGTAGTATAGTAGAGTATAGTACAGTGTAATGTAGTGTAGTGTAGTGTAGCAGAGTATAGTAGAGTATAGTATAGTATAGTGTAATATAGTATAGTGTTATGTAGTGTAGTGTAGTAGAGTATAGTAGAGTATAGTATAGTGTAATATAGTATAGTGTTATGTAGTGTAGTGTAGTAGAGTATAGTATAGTATAGTGTAATGTAGTGTAGTATAGTGTAGTATAGTTAACAATTCTTTGCCGAAGGCAAAGTGGATAGTGGTGAATAGTCCCGGAGCTGGAACAGCGAGGGGACTATTCACCACTATCCACAGAGCCTGAGGAGAATAATTGTTTCAGTACATACTACCTTGAAAAACACGGAGTCCATATTTTGTGGCTTTTTTGGTGTTTGTTGGGATTGCGTTTTGTTGTATTTCCTAGTCTGTCACTGTAGCAAAACGAGAGTTTCGCCCGCCATTTTGCGACAATTATTATCCCGAGTTTCGTAGGTGGATAATGAAGATTATCCTGAGATAGCGAACCAATCAGATTGCGCCATCTAGGGAGGTTTCTGTGAAGTATGTACTAATATAGTGTAGTATAGTATAGTGTAATATAGTGAAGTATAGTAAAGTGTAATGTTGTGTAATGTAGTATAGTATAGTGTAATGTAGTGTATTATAGTGTAATGTGGTGTAGTAGAGTAGAGTAGAGTATTGTGTAATGTAGTGTAGTATAGTGTAGTATAGTAGAGTATAATGTAATGTAGTATAGTATAGTGTAATGTAGTGTATTATAGTGTAATGTGGTGTAGTATAGTATAGTAGAGTATTGTGTAGTGTAGTGTAGTATAGTAGAGTATAATGTAATGTAGTATAGTATAGTTTGTGTAGTATTGTATTGTATTATAGTAGTTAACTGCAGTAGCTGCTATCATTGCTGTAACACGGGGAATTGGTCAGCCTAGTGATTGTTGTACTTGCACTTGGTTCTATGAACATCCTTACTGTACCGACAGCGATATATTGTTGCACTTCTTATGACAAATGTACTACTTATTGAAAGTCGCTTTGTATAAAAGCGTCTGCTAAATGCCCTAAATGTAAAATGTAGTTTAATGTAGTATAGTATAGTGTCATGTAGGCCTAGTAGAGTGTAGTGTAGTATAGTATAGTAGAGTATAGTGTATAATAGTGTAGTAGAGTATAGTATAGTGTATTATAGTGTAGTAGAGTAGAGTAGAGTAGAGTATAGTGTATTATAGTGTAGTAGAGTAGAGTATAGTGTATTATAGTGTAGTAGAGTAGAGTATAGTGTATTATAGTGTAGTAGAGTAGAGTATAGTGTATTATAGTGTAGTAGAGTAGAGTATAGTGTAGTAGAGTAGAGTATAGTAGAGTATAGTGTATTATAGTGGAGTAGAGTAGAGTATAGTGTATTATAGTGTAGTAGAGTAGAGTAGAGTATAGTGTATTATAGTGTAGTAGAGTAGAGTATAGTGTATGTAGAGTATAGTAGAGTGTATTATAGTGTAGTAGAGTGTAGTATAGTAGAGTATAGTGCAGTGTAGTGTAGTGACTTGGGTTTGGGCAGTCTGGGGTTCTTCTGTGGAGCACTACATAATGTTGCTAATGCTACCGTTAGCAACATGTGAACGTTTCCTCCATGGGTGGTGTTGGTGGAGGAGGGAATAGGAGACTTTGTGATGGAGGCCTGAGGTTTTGACGGCTGGTGCTTTCTGCATTGAATGGTAGACGTGGGAATACGAAGATTGTTTGTACTTGTAACCCTCTCTATTAGTGAACTCAACTTTGAGACACAGAGGGTTTTTTCACAGGTTTAATGATTGCTCCAGGCTGCAGACGCAGTTTACGTGTGTGCACAAACACACACACACACACACGTTCATACACACACAGACACACAGAAACAAACAGCCCACATACCGTACACACGCGCGCACACACATCCCTAATCCCCTTGGTAAATGTATTCAGGTTTAATCCCCTATTGATTCAGACAGAATTGTACCGTGCAATTAACAAACCACCAAATCCAGAGTGCCCTGAAACTCTTTTAGAAGAAGAAACACAAAATAATGAAAGTTGGCGCATGGGAACAAGAAACTAAACCCCAAAAAGG
>OLKM01000867.1:200000-202500 GCA_900291075.1 Melanogrammus aeglefinus
AGACAGAGAGAGAGACAGAGAGAGAGAGAGAGAGAGAGAGAGAGAGAGACAGAGAGAGAGAGAGAACAGAGAGAGAGAGACAGAAGAGACAGAGAGAGAGAAGAGAGAGACGGGATCAGACAGACAGACAGACAGAACAGACTAGACAGACAGACAGACAGACAGCAGATGACAGGAAACAGACAGACAGACATGACAGACAGACAACACGACACAGACAGATCAGACAGACAGACAGACAGACAGACAGAGAGAGAGAGAGAGAGAGAGAGAGCGAGAGAGATAGAGAGACAGAGAGACAGAGAGAGAGACAGAGAGAGAGAGAGAGAGAGAGAGACAGAGACAGAGAGAGAGACAGAGAGAGAGAGAGGCTGAGACAGCAAGAGAGACAGAGAGAGAGAGAGAGAGAGAGAGAGAGAGAGAGAGAGAGAGAGAGAGAGAGAGAGAGAGAGAGAGAGAGAGAGAGAGAGAGAGAGAGAGAGAGAGAGAGAGAGAGAGAGAGAGAGAGAGAGAGAGAGAGAGAGAGAGAGAGAGAGAGAGAGAGAGAGAGAGAGAGAGAGGCAGAGACAGCCTGACAGTTGAGGCGTAGGGGAGCTCAGACGTCGTTGTGGGGTTTGTCTAAGCTGAAGCAGGTTGTTTTACGTTGTCACCCACAATGCATACAGGTGCTTATATAAGTCTGTGCCAATGCTCTGAAGTCTGAGAACATCTGATATACAAATGAGCGATTTCCTCCCCAACCGTCATGGATTGTCAAGGACAGCCAAGTCAGTTTCATACGCCCACACACACATGCAAACACACACACTGGTGGTTGTTGACTTCCTGTCTCGCGCGATCGATTGTATCTATTCCTCTTTTTTGGTGTTTGTCCCTCACAAGCCCTCGGAGCGATCTATAGAGTACAGAGAGAGAGAGAGAGAGAGAGAGAGAGAGAGAGAGAGAGAGAGAGAGAGAGAGAGAGAGAGAGAGAGAGAGAGAGAGAGAGAGAGAGAGAGAGAGAGAGAGAGAGAGAGAGAGAGAGAGAGAGAGAGAGAGAGGGAGAGAGAGAGAGAGTCTGAAGCTGGTGCAGCAGTGAGGTGGTTTCAAGGTTGACTCTGAACCATCCGGTCGGCACTTCGGACTGGAGCAGCAGGATGTCTCTAAGGTCCCTCCTTCCACCGGCAGCCAAACGTGCATGTCTCTGTGGGTTGTGTGTCTCTGTGAGTTGTGTGTGTGTCTCTGTGGGTTGTGTGTCTCTGTGGGTTGTGTGTCTCTGTGGGTTGTGTGTCTGTCGGTTGTGTCTCTGTGGGTTGTGTGTCTCTGTGGGTTGTGTGTCTCTGTGAGTTGTGTGTGTGTCTCTGTGGGTTGTGTGTCTCTGTGGGTTGTGTGTCTCTGTGGGTTGTGTGTCTCTGTAGGTTGTGTGTCTCTGTAGGTTGTGTGTCTGTGGGTTGTGTGTCTGTGGGTTGTGTGTCTGTAGGTTGTGTGTCTCTGTGGGTTGTGTGTCTCTGTGGGTTGTGTGTCTCTGTGGGTTGTGTGTCTGTGGGTTGTGTGTCTCTGTGGGTTGTGTGTCTCTGTGGGTTGTGTGTCTCTGTGGGTTGTGTGTCTCTGTGGGTTGTGTATAATCTCCCTTTCTACCTTTAGGGTGGTAAAACTCATCCAGAGACATGGAATTATCTAAAGTGGCAAATCATTGGCATCTTTCTTCTCTCTCACTCTCCTTCCATTTTAGCGTTCTTTTGTTGCTTTGACACTAATTATATACTGTATGTACCTGTGTGTGCGTTTGTGTGTCTGTGTGTGTGTACTCAAAGGGGCAGAAGGGAGGTAGGCAGGTTGATTTGATCAGGCCAAGGGCACACACACACAAACACACAGAACATTCAAATTGTGATCATATTTGTTGTGGTTGTTTGTATTAAATCTAGCAAGAAACATCGAAAAAAACGAACATGCATTGTTGATGCAATCATCAACTTGACAACAAATCGGAACTGATGAATCAGCTAAGTGTGTGCCTGTGTGCGTGTGCATATGGGCCTGTGTTTGTGTGGGCCTGTGTGTGTGTGCATATTGGCGTGTGTGTGTCTTTGACTGGCCTTTGGTGTGTGACCTATACCACTAAAGTGAGCCTGCTAATGCACTGTGCTCCTTAGAGACCACGCTGTGTGTGTGTGTGTGTGTGTGTGTGTGTGTGTGTGTGTGTGTGTGTGTGTGTGTGTGTGTGTGTGTGTGTGTGTGTGTGTGTGTGTGTGTGTGTGTGTGTGTGTGTGTGTGTTTTTCTATTTTGTC
This sequence comes from Melanogrammus aeglefinus, assembly GCA_900291075.1. Lineage (NCBI taxonomy): Eukaryota > Metazoa > Chordata > Actinopteri > Gadiformes > Gadidae > Melanogrammus > Melanogrammus aeglefinus. The sequence goes on from OLKM01000867.1 coordinate 202,272, forward strand.
TCTCACGTCATGTTCAGTGAGTTTAAAATCATATGTGCTATGTGACACTGATAATAAAGCTTCTGGTTTGGATTCTCACTGTTCTTCTTTCTCTCTCTCTCTCTTTGTATATCTATTTCACTTTGTCTCTCTCTCTCTCCCTCCTCTCTCTCTCCTCTTTCTCTCCTTCTCTCTCCTTCTCTCTCCTTCTCTCTCTCTCTCTCTCTCTCTCTCTCTCTCTCTCTCTCTC
>OLKM01000867.1:207500-210905 GCA_900291075.1 Melanogrammus aeglefinus
AACATAACATCTCATTTGACAGATCAATGCATAGCTGATGAAGTCTACCTTAACACAATCTCCACCAAAAGTAAAATCTGTCAGCAGCAGCACATTTGTGAGACATATATCAAAACGAAACACATTCTCCCCCCACTGACAAATCAAATCACCGCCATGGCCTGGGACAGTTCACTAACTCACTTCTTCGCCATCAACCAAAGCCGGCATAACTTATCGGTAAAGTATAACAAATTGTTAAAGCATAACTCAGAAGTTTCACACATTCTGAGAAGGTCAGACAGTATTAAAGTATACTGTCATAGCTCGCGTCTACAGTGAATAAAAAAAGACCTCTCTTTCTGTATGGATGCTCCTTCTGACACTAGGAGGCTTTTAGAAGCATCTCTGAGCAGACAAATGATTGACCCGTCTCATATTTAAATGACAGCTGCAGTATGAAGGTGTGTCGTTTATCGTAGGGCCTGCACAGAGTGGAAGGACCAGGTCTCTAGAGGGACCTCTGGGCAGAGTATTGACTGCTGTGGAATGGGATGATAATCCCCCCACCCCTCCCCGCCTCGTGGAGCTGTAGACATGGCATATGTGGTATATCGCCTGTTATCTATAAAACCACAGAGTCTCACATCGAAGGCAGCATACTATCTCTCGTTTAGGAGATACACCAATATCACAGCAAACATCATCAAAGCCGAATACGTCTCCCTCTCTCTCCCTCTGTCGCTCTCTCCCTCTGTCGCTCTCTCCCTCTGTCGCTCTCTCCCTCTGTCGCTCTCTCCCTCTGTCGCTCTCTCCCTCTGTCGCTCTCTCCCTCTGTCACTCTCTTCCTCTGTCGCTCTCTCCCTCTGTCACTCTCTCCCTCTGTCACTCTCTCCCTCTGTCACTCTCTTCCTCTGTCGCTCTCTCCCTCTGTCACTCTCTCCTTTTCACTCTCTCCCTCTCGCTCTCTCCCTCTCTCTATGTATGGGTCTTACTATTTTCTATCCTTGTCGTTTGTCGATGTTACGCGCAGGAAACCAGGCTCGGCCCTTGTTTGCAGGTGCAGAAACAAGCCACACTGCAAAATACTACGACACTGTGACATGTTTATATTTTTCTGATATATGAAGAGATTTATACAAGAAGTGGATAGACTCTGATTTAACTGTGACACACCGTCCATACCCCCCACTCACTCTCTGTCTCCCTCTCTCACCTTCCAGTGTTCTATAAATAGAGGCTTCTGATATAGAACAAACATACACACAGACATACACACACAGACCTGTGCCTGACACATACAAAGGCCATATCATGCGCACTATCACATGCCCATGCACACCCCAACCCACCCAACCCACCCACCACCCCCCCCACCCCCCACCCCCCACCCACCCAACCACCCACCCACCCACCCACCCACCCACCCACCCACCCACCCACCCACCCACCCACACACACACACACACACACACACACACACACACACACACACACACACACACACACACACACACACACCACACACACACACACACACACACCTCTATGCGCGGGAACATACACAGACTAACACTTAAAGAAACAAGGCAGGAATATTCGCTACCATACAGAGGGAGACTGCATGAACAGATTTAAATTCTGTGAATTGGTGTCAATGTTTTCAGAAAGAATTGAAATATGTTTTCATATCATATTTGTTTCCCATATTAACATATTTTAACGTATTTGCATAAAACAGATAAAGGGAATGAGTTTGAGATTGAATCTAGATAAAGATGTTTTGTGGGTTTGTGTGTGTGTGTGTGTGTGTGTGTGTGTGTGTGTGTGTGTGTGTGTGTGTGTGTGTGTGTGTGTGTGTGTGTGTGTGTGTGTGTGTGTGTGTGTGTGTGTGCGTGTTTGTTTGTGTGAATATTTAGATTTTGTTGCTATAGAAACCATTAGCCTTGGACTGGGATGCTCTTCCATTTTTCATTTTAAACTAAGATAAAAATAATTCTGCAGCATCCCTTCATCAAAGACAACCACCTCCTCCTCCTCCTCCTCTTCTTCTTCTCTCCTCCTCCTCTCCCTCCTCCCCTTCTTCCTCCTGTCCTCTGATAGCGCTCCCATCACTTAATAACCTGTTAGAGGCCGATAGGGCATTGTGCCGTCGTATGGTGGCCACGTGGCCATCAAAACCCTTATCACATGCACTATGAAACCACAGTCCCTACACCCAAGTGTGTGTGTGTGTGTGTGTGTGTGTGTGTGTGTGTGTGTGTGTGTGTGTGTGTGTGTGTGTGTGTGTGTGTGTGTGTGTGTGTGTGTGTGTGTGTGTCAGGTCTGCAGGAACAGCAAAGCAGACAACACCCATGGCTGCTTTATAATGTAACACTCTGGGTGCATACCACACACACACAACACACACCATTCCCCTTTGCCTATTATAGACGGACAAGCACACACACACGCACACACAAAAACACACAAAGTCAGGCAACCAGATTTACACTTTGTAGTTTGTTCTCTTATCCAGGCCTTGACGGCTGCATCCCGAGAAAGGACTTTTGCTATCGACACACGCACACTGAATAGTGTATCTGGCGGGATTTGGGGAAAACCGAAGAGATCTCTCTCTCTCTCTCTCTCTCTCTCTCTCTCTCTCTCTCTCTCTCTCTCTCTCTCTCTCCTCTCTCTCTCTTCTCTCTCTCTCTCTCCTCTCTCTCTCTCTCTCTCCTCTCTCTCTCTCTCTCTCTCTCTCTCCCTCTCTCTCTCTCTCCCTCCCTCCCTCTCTCTCTCCCTCTCTCTCTCTCTCCCCTACTTCTACACCGGCCACTTTATCAGGTACACCTGTCCAACTGCTCGTTAACGTAAATTTCTAATCAGCCAATTACATGGCAGCAACTCAATGGCTGCATCCGAATACCTAGTACATACTATTTCTGTCTAGTGTCTACTACTTGACCATACTACACTTGACTGTGTAGTACGGTCTACAGACATGCGTAGAACGCCTCCAAACGCCGCCGGATGTTTGGAGATGACGTATCTCCCCCCAGATGGCGGCAAAATGTACCTGTTTTCCGTCTCATTATCGTTGCTATTGAATAAAAAAAAATGTCTCTTTTCTACGCAAATGCTCTTGAAAATGGAATATCTAATATATATATATTAATATAATATATGGATTAATATATAATGGATATGTTGGTCGGTGTCGGGTCAGCCATCTCTTCTTCGTTTGTTACCAGACTCCGGTTGCATTGTGGGATAGCCGTAAGTGTGGTCCGTGGTTCACTTTTGGCGGTAGTTATTGCATTCGGAACACGAACTTCCGTTCTACAGAATGCATACTAGAGTATTCGACTTGCGCTAGATTTTTCACATACTACAAAATGCATACATATAGTTATGCCAAGTACGAGTATTCGGATGATCCTCTCT
>OLKM01000868.1:0-17500 GCA_900291075.1 Melanogrammus aeglefinus
TTGTGGGGCGTCCCGAGTGTCATGGGCCTACAGTGGAATGAAGCATGGAAATACTAATATACACAGCGGTGCTATTGAATGAGTTCACCATCTTGGGCTTCAAAGGTTGACTGATGGATCCCCTCTGCCTGGGAGCTGACAGCGGGAGTGGTCCAGCACCGTGGCTGGTTCGGGAGTCTGCAGAGATGTCCAGGTCCTGGAAATGAGTAGAACAAGCTCATTAATATTCCATTTAAGCTGACATAAAGCATATTTGGCAGGGTAAAATGAAACCACGGTCTCGATGTCCCCAACCATCGCCTCACACAGATGCAAACCAGTCAACCCCTTTGAACAGCTTAGCCAAAGGACTCAGTGCAGGCCATTGGGTGGGTTCACCTTAAAGGACCTTCACCCGTTTCCCCTGCAGAGCCTACTTACGAGCAACTGGCGATGGACGTCTCATTCTCAAGCATCATCTCAGCGATGCCTTCCTGTCCACGCTCGATCTCGTCTATGTACACGGCATCATAGCTCATCGCTGACCATAAATGACGAGAGAGATGTGAACGACCGCAGTATGAGAATGCAGAGCCGAGCTACGCACACTACACGATACGCGCACCATCCACTAGCGCACGCACTGCACAGAGATCGGGCCAGTCAGCTGCTAGGTCTATCTATCTAGCGACCAGCGATCACACACAGCACACACACCCACTGCAGTTTGTGTAATAAATCCCAGTGGAGAGAACAACTTGACAAGAAACTACGTACTGCTATTTCTCCAGAAACACGATACGCGCTGATGATATTTCTTTTATTAGACTACATATTTTCAGGAACTACGATGGGAGAGTCCACCGTCACTCGTATACAACATTACTCGGTTTGCTAGGGGGACGCGATAAGATGACGATGGGAACCATCAGGACCACGGTATTTACAAGTAGTACAGTGAGTCTATATATATCTATATATATATATAATCTATCAGAAATAAGCAGAGAGCCAGCGTCCTTGAGAGAGCAGGATGAGTTACCAAAGATAGCAGATGTATGAGATCGAGATTGTAAAAACAGTTAAAAGCACAAATATACGGAGAAAGAAATTTAAAGTGCAGCATCATCAGGTAGACATCAGATAATATGATCACATGAAGATGAGAGAGAGATAGTGAGTAATTCAGATCTACAGATCCAACAGAGCGTTGAATCAGCCGATTATGTTTACCTCCGATGTTTGCGTGCTGAGCTATTATAGATGTCGCTAATCTCCGAGCTTCAGAGGCTATCACACCATTCCTGCTAAGCCATGGGCACTAGGCGACCTTAGCTAACTACTAACACCGGCGGCACATACCTGGAGGACAGGGACTGCGATGAGTCACTAGAGAGAGTTCGGCGAGAGCGGGCAAATATCAGGCATTGGTTACGAAATTTTCGTCTCTCGATGTAGCCACACTATCGCCAGAAAATATAACGTGATCCATTGTCCACTTCCACGGTTTAATAAAAGGAAAAAGAGAAAATCCCTTGCCGTTTCGACAGAGAGCTTTCAGCAACCATGATAGAACCTGCTAAAGCTGTTTCCCTTTGCTACGGCAACGGAGACAGGGGCGAGGCCCTTCCATGTGGCCTCCCTCTCAGTTCTACGTCGTAGTGTCCCCTTATCTTAACCATGTAGATGCGCATATTACAATGTTACCAATGATCTGACCGCTACTTAGCCCAGGCCCAGTCGTAGTCGCAATAGGTATTCCATAAAACAATAATAAATAATAAAATAGTCACTAGCAATTATTCGGACAGAAAACGTCCGACCAATTCAAACTAGTGCCTATTTTTATGTTATTTAGGGTCTTATTTCCAGGGACATTGCGGCAACACTAATCAAAGTCCAAACTGTAAGTGAGCAGAGTTAGCCTAAGAGGCTAGGATCCTTGTCCCGGCCAGATAATCAAAAGGCAACCTAAAAATTACAGAAATAAAATGCAGGGATAAACACAAAGATTAAAAACTCAACATAGGTGACTCAGAAGATATAGTAACACATAGTAAGAACGAAATCGACAGACAATTGCACATACAGACAATAAAATATGCAGACAAATTAAAACACAGCGTAGGCCTAACATAAAACATCATAGGAAAGTAGATTAGAGCAGCACACATACAATAACACTGACTCTTGTTGTATCTCTAACAATTTATAATATGCAGGGTACACATTAACGGCAGAATAATTTATTTTTAATTATATTTCGCCTGTGATTCATCACAACCCGCTAACTAATGATGAGTTAACGTTAAAGGGTTTTGACGAAGGTGTTATTATATAGAAAAGGGCTTGAGTGGCAGAAAGACGCCGCTCCAGAAAGCCCTCGCACGCGAACAGCCTCAAAACCTGTACCGCGAGCTACGCGAAAGGACCTGAATTAGGCTCGGCACCGGAGCTCGCACGATGTGCGGGGCTTGTGGATAACACTAAAGCCTCCACTTTGTGGGGATTTGACAAGAGCTTTGACCTATGTCGGAGAGCGCTGCGATGCCGGAGCCAAAGTATGATGAGTAGACCTACCATCCCAAAACATCTAAAACAGCTTATTCCGAAGGAAAAACAGGAACCTTTCACAGAAAATAAATTAGGATAGCCTTCTATCAAAGCACATGAAACATCAAATAATTCATTGTGGCAACGCTCTTGACTGGACATCCAACGGAACTAATGGGACTCATACTGGCTTAAAAAACCATCCTTTCTGGTGAATGACCCTGTCCCCTGCACAAGGCGCTAGCACCAGAGACACGGAAGTACGGACATGGCTGACAGGACCGCTCCGAAACTGCCACCTGAGACTGGAGTGGGTCTAACGGGTACCGGGGACACCAGTGTCGCAACAACCTGTACTACACGGCGGCCAAGGAGATCGTGTATTTCGTCGCCGGCGTGGGAGTTGTGTACAACACGCGGGAGCACAAGCAGAAATTCTACTTGGGACACAACGATGACATAATCAGGTAGCGTTTTTACCACACTCCCATCACAACACTGACTGAATGCACGTCAATCTCTACGTTTCAGCACCAAGGACAGAGGCAGAAGACGAGCGTCATTGGGGCTGATGTTTCACTCTTGCACACATCCTCTTCACGTCTAATGTGTGTGGCCTTGTCTGACGTAGATGGTTGGGCGAACAAGGTTGGTAAAGAAAGTGTCTGATAAGTGGACATGTGTGTTTGTCCTTGAGGTTTTCTGTCTCTCTGGGGTCCTTTTAACCCCGATTAAAGCAGCCATGGGAAACCTTAAAGCAACTGGTCTAGAAATTTGGGAAGAACGTCTCAAAGCAACTCTTGGTGGTGCACTACAAACTCAACTAGATTAAGTTAATCTCCTGTATACAAAGTTTATCCATTAAATATTTCCTATTTAGACGATCATTCTTGTATTTTCTTTTGCCAGCAACTTAACTACACCCACTATAGGACCCATGTCTAACGCTTCAGTGCTTGTGTTGACATGCCTTTGGTTGGCCTGGAGATGACTAGAGTTATATACTGTGTCGCTAGTCAGCTGGCCTACAGCTCAATTATTAATTGAAGAGCGTGAACTCCACCCATGTGCTCCCTAAGTTGAAATGCTTGATTGGAGCACATAATTGGTTAGCGCGGTATGGGGATGATGTACTCAACATTGCAGCAGTCAGTAAGTGATACACAACCTAATATCAACCCAAATTTGTCTTAAAATTGTAGTTGATAGTCTTACTATCAACTACAACCTTCCAGCCTAATGAAGAAGTTCATGTTGCAGAAAGGTCTCAGCAGAGGCAAATGTATTCATACTCTAAACCTAATCCATTTTGTCTGGGTACCTGGGGTGCTTGTGCATTATGCATGTGCTGTAGGCCTACATTTCATCCTCACTCTGTGTTGGTGTTGTCACTGACTGGTCAATATTATTAATATTGAAACACTCTCCGGGGACAGCTTCATAGACCCGCATTTTCACACACACAAGGACACAGGCACATGCAGACACACACATGCATGCGTAAATGTTTGTGTTTTTTTACTGCTGTAAATGACACTATGCAATATAATGACAGAATCAAGTTGTAAAGACAAATTCCTTCCTCAATCCCAAGATCACTTCATACAGCTGCCATGTAGGTCATTCCCAAAAGAGGGAAGTGGGTCCCCAGGCGACCAGACACACGAGCATGTTAACATAAAAAACTGTTCGAAAGAAAATCGGAAAACACATTGTTGTCTATTTTCTGGGGACAGAAGGGTGGACAGTGCAGGGTGGGTTCTTCCTCTTTGAGTCATATCGATCTGTCTACCATAGGAGCCCCAGAACTCCCTGAACCACATCACCACATCACGTTCAAGTCTCTCTCTCCCCATCCTCCCCCGCATCCTCCCCCCGCGTCTACCCCATCCTCCCCGCGTCTACCACTACATCTACATCCCCCATGTCCTTCTCCTCCCCTAACACCAAGCCCACTCCCGTCTGTAAGCCTTGTATATTTATGATATTGATTTCGCCAGCCTCTCTTAATCTGAACTCTGATCCGCGCACTAATGAATGTGTTCATTAAAAGGGTGTTAATGAGGATACAAGCGTTTCTAGAGGCCGAGGGTTGATATCTTTTCATCAAGCTTTACCTGAGTCCAATGGGTCATAGGTCGTGACCGTCTATTAGAAAAAACACATCAGCGCTCTCCGGTCACAAATACAGGAAGCAGATATATGCAATATACTGTATATTATATACAAAAATATGAAAACGTCTCAATACTTCAAGCTATTTGGGTTTTACTGCTTCAGATGAAAACAGGCAGACCTGTTTCAGCAGAGAGAGGGAGATGGCCTTCTTCAATAGCTGTCAGTTGAGATATGAGTGCTGATGTTGTGAACCAAGACATGTTCAAAAGCACCTAGAGCCCAGAGCATGTTAGTATTATTATTCGCATCAGCATCTGTATTTATACAGACACATATAATTGACATAGCTGCACAGATTTTTATAAACATCTGTGCTGTTACAGTATATCAATTATATAGTCAGAGGTTAAAGCATAGTGTGTGTCTCCACATCGCCAACCAATACTTGCATCATTGTTCCCCACAATTAAACCTCAAGCTGGGTTTGTGGTTGTATTTGTGTTGAACTGTAATTCAAATGGACTCTCAAAACCTTTGATTGCCATGCCATCTAGACTAGTTTGGTGTTCGGCTATTGAGGTTGTCCTGCACAGTTGCCACAATACCTTTTATTATTAATCAGCTGCGTTTATCCAAAGCGACCCATACTGAATTGACATTCAAACATGTCAAAACGAGCAGGTAGGGATGAAGCATCCGTACCCCGTCACAAACACCCATAGGGAGACTCCAAGGCCTGGGAATCGACCAGCACCTTTTTCTGACTGGGATTCAAACCCCCTAACCACTACGAGACGCTCATACGGTGACGAGTATTTTTTTTCGCGGGCTCTGTGCTGGCGTTTCCTCGGCGGTTGGGCCTTGGAGTGAACGGGTCTCCCGTCTCTGGGAAGAGCTGCCCTGGCTCTCGGCTCAAGACTGGTCTCTAAAGAGCAGGTCTGTCCACACCGATTAGGATCCTCCCCAAGTTACTGAAACAGAGCCGGAGCCAATCAGTGCCGCATGCTTTAACCATCGCACCTGAAACATGGATGAGGCGAGAAGCTTGGTTTTTTCAGATGTTTGTTGCTTGAACAAGTTACAAATGAATGCTTTGGGTGTGGATTGTTAAATGGTCGCAAGATACATCGATTTATAGATTCATAGATTCATAGATAAAACGATAGATGTCAAGATGACCGTCACTCTTGTTGATGACCGTCACATCGACCACATTTCACTGCACTGTACTCCTCTTAAAACCAGTGTTTGCTCAGCGGTAGTCAAGCTATTGGCAGTAGGATTAGAGCTGACCTTTAGACATTTGCAAGTCAACTTAAAAACCCTTTAATCCAATCAAGTGTAAATCCCAACATTTTACAACTATACTACGTTTCTACTTTAATATATGCCTCAGACATTCTGGCTGCTGAACACATCTCTGTCACAGTCAGGGGCGCTACAGCATCAACATTCACATTGAATAAGAACACATCAGCTTAGTGTCCGATCAATCCCACAAATACAAGGATAATTATTAATGTGTTGACTGTAAATTAGTGTCAGGGCTGTATTCTCTATGATGACCTGCCAATAACTACTTCATACCAGGTTTAAAATTAACTTAACAGTTTAGCTATTCATCACCGGAAGTGTCAATTGAACTTGACTTGAACTTGAATTGAAACACGTTAAACTATTCGGTATGAAAGATAAAAGATATGCCATTAGCGATGCTCTTTGGCTGATGGCGAAGAAAGTAAAGCTCACTGAAGTGTGACCTGGGGCGTTTTCTTCCTGAATAAATTGGGCTTAGTGGGTGGAAATCGCTCCTCAGCATGTGAATAAAACAATCATAAAAAAAAGCTGCACATTTTTTAATCATTAAGTTTGAAACTTCGCCCATTCTTTTTCATGATTGAATTCATATGGAATCCTCTAGTTTTTTTATTTGATGAAATGAAGGCATCACTGACAAAAGCGACGTTGTGTGAAGGATGTATGACTTCCAGCCAAAAGGCACAAGCTTTGACTCTCAAATATCAGCAGTCTAGCGGTGGTTATTAGAGGAAGATGTCCCTATCTGCTCCAAAAAGACATCCATCTCACATTTCTCACTGAGTCCTTTTGGATAAAAGCATCTGCCCAGCAGAGAGTAGTATGATAATACTTTCTGCTTTATACACATATTTGTACGTTTATACGTCAGATTTTTTCTGCTGTTCTAAATGGAACAAATGGCTCAGCGATTCAGGACCAGTCCTTGCCAAAGCTGCATTTATTTTATCTGCCACGACATGTTGTCTACAATTTTAAACACTTAAAATTCCTTGTCTTTCCAGGTGCTATTTTTAGAATGTTATGCTGTGATTATGTAATTCACATGAAGCAATCCGAGAAGTTGTGTCACGGTGTGGTGGAGTTGAGCACATATAAGATGTAGGAGGACTGGGGGTGATGGTGTTTGGAGAGAGAGAGAGAGAGAGAGAGAGAGAGAGAGAGAGAGAGAGAGAGAGAGAGAGAGAGAGAGAGAGAGAGAGAGAGAGAGAGAGAGAGAGAGAGAGAGAGAGAGAGAGAGAGAGAGAGAGAGAGAGAGAGAGAGAGAGAGAGAGAGAGAGAGAGAGAGAGAGAGAGAGAGAGAGAGAGAGAGAGAGAGAGAGAAGAGCAGAGAGAGAGAGAGAGAGAGAGAGGGAGAGAGAGAGAGAGAGAGAGAGAGAGAGAGAGAGAGAGAGAGAGAGAGAGAGAGAGAGAGAGAGCGAGCGCCAAGTAAACCTTAAAGACTCGGGTCAATTTGAGAATGTAACCCCCCAGAGTATCATCAGAGACATGGGGATACAAGCATACACAGCGGATTGGGAGCTTTCTTGTATTGAAACGAAAAAACAGCCAAAATCAAAGTTTGTTTGTGAATAAGTTTCTGTGAGTGCGTGTGCGTGTGGTTGTGGCTGTGTGTGTGTGGAGAGCGAGACCCGAGGCGGGAGGGGAGTGGTACAGAACGAGCACCACCTCGTCGTGGGCTGATGACGGGAGTCTGCCGCTGCCCAGCCCGGCCTGCCCGCTCCAGCTCTCTGAATGCCTGCCAGGATTAGTGGATGGATGCTGGGCGCCGGTCGGCTCGGCAACACAGCCGACCTGATTATGATGGAGGGAGCGCTGTTCACTATATAGGCCAGGACAACGGAAGGGAAGGGAATTGCCCAGTGAATCAATCAGAGGATCGGAACGTGACAGGCGGCTGCAGGGGGGGCTGGGGGGCTGAAGGGGGGGGGGGGGGGAGTAGAGAGCTGTATAGTACAGTAGGCTGTTGCTCAGCTGCAGAGTGGGATTGCGTGCATAACCCTGAGTGGTGGCGGTGGGGGTGTGGACTGGACCAAAATGATGTGGAGGGTTAGTGGTAAATGATTATGTAAGAGAATGAGCATATGCTGTGGGAAGTCAAGAGACCCCGGAAGAGGAGCTGGAGGGGGGGGATTCGACGGAATGACTTAATAGAAGGCAGAGTAGCACAGCTGAGAGGGAGGCGGCTCCATAGGCAGCAGCAGGCACGGGAGGGGCCGGTGGTGCCCTGTGAAGGTATCTGACCATGAAGAGCTGAAGTGAAGCACGCCACCCCCAAGGCAAGGGGGCAGGGTGGGAGCCAGGGTGAGGGGGGTCGTCGCCTTCTGCTGCCAGGTGCTATCCTGGCACTGAGCCACGCACACACACACACACACACACACACACAACACACAACACACACACACACACACACACACACACACACACACACACACACACACACACACACACACACACACACACACACACACACACACACACACACACACACACACAGATGCAGATGTTCTCTCGCTCTCACATCTATACATACATAAACACAATGCAAATACTCTCCTTTCCTTTCGCTTTATAAACCCTTCTCCCCACACAAAGCCCTATTCTCTCTCTCTCTCGGTGTCTGTTTGTGACTCTTGGTCGCTCATCCCTCTCCTCTCCCCCCCCTACAGTCTAGCGCTGCACCCGGAGCGCGTGCTGGTGGCCACGGGGCAGGTGGGCAAGGAGCCGTACATCTGCGTGTGGGACTCTTACACAGTGCAGACTGTGTCCATCCTCAAGGACACGCACACCCACGGCATCGCCTGTCTGGCCTTCGACCTGGAGGGACAGGTACGTCCGCGGCCCCATGGTCATGTTCCTGAGGTCAGGGGGGCCAACGGGAGAGTTACAGAGGGTGGATGCTCCGGTGGTTAGGCATCCAATGTCCAAACTCCACAGTACCCCAATGTCCACAGTCCAACAGGTCATAGGGTCCATAATTAACTCCTGCCACTAGCCAGTGGCGGCTGGTAAAAACATTTCAGGGTTGGCTGTTAAAACAGTGGCTTGGCCAGTCGGTTTTCCTATTCTGGCATTGGCAGGTAAAAAGGCAGAATTCTCAAAGTAAATTATCCTGGCTGAACCTGCTTATTAACGCTCATGTTCTCTACGTTTGCTCTCAGTCACCTTGATTAAAATAAGCCTCTGCTAAAATTTCTAAATAGTGGATAAACGCTTTTGTTGGCACTCCTCTACTTTATGATTAGTCCAAATAACCTCTGGCCCAGTGTTCATCCACCTAACACCCTGTGTTCGTGGTCCTCCCGGCCAGGCTGGGGATGAGAGGGAGGCTGAATGTAGGACCTAGCAGTTGTTAGTGGAGTTGTGTGGCAGTGCTGCAGCTGCTGCCCCTCTCTGGGAAGCTGTGCGGAGCTGGTAATTGGGGATCGCCTGCTGGGCTGAATCTCTAAATGACACATCTGTGATTACTCCTGCAGTATTAGCCGGACAGCTGCACACAAACACGCGCACGGACACACGCGTGCATGCACACGCGCACACACGCACACACGCACACACACACACACACACACACACACACACACACACACACACACACACACACACACACACACACACACACACACACACACATTCAGCACACACACACACACACACACACACACACACACACACACACACACACACACACACACACACACACACACACACACACACACACACACATTTTAGCACACAGGCACACACACAGGCAAACACACACACACACGCACGCACGCACACACGCACGCACGCACGCACGCACGCACGCACGCACGCACGCACGCACGCACACACGCACACACGCACACACACATAAACACACATAGGCACATACACGTCATCCATTCGGCTAAACTCCGAACAGTCAGCTGAATGACTGTTATTCGCTGTCGCTGCTGTGTTTGACGGCTACTCCCCGTCAGGTGTCCTCCTCTAGGCGGGGCGGCTATTGGCCTGGAGGAGCTTTAAAATACTCATATGTAATTTATGGCTGCAATTAGCACAAGAGCAGCTCCACTCCTTCATAGTTCTCCCTCCAGTAGGGTGAGTGGCTTGGGCTGATGATGCACAATGATCTGCCTGGCCAGTGATATTTCAATTCCAAACGACCTTTGCTTACAGCCTTCGGCCAAGGCAGGACGCTATTGTTTGGAAAACTCAAATGTTTATATCTAAATATATATTTCATACATAAAACACTAGGGATTCACCAGTCTCTCTCTGTGTGTCCCAAGGGCCCACCGGCAGCAGAGTCCTATACCTTGTACATTTGCTGTGGAGGAAGACAGGGAAATGACCCCCATAGTTCTCAGCCTGACCGGGCGCAGAGCTGGGGATATTGATGGGATCTGACAGTGTTTAAAAGCCAGAGGAAGCTCCCTGGTCTTATCAGTTGAACAGATCTTTTTACTCTGCATCTCTCTGCTCTCTCAGCCAATCGTAGGACAGTCAGAGTTCAACCCAGGACCCTGGTGAGGTTTTTCTTGTGAGCCGGTGCACCTATTAAAACTATTCCACGGCTATCAAAGGAGACAGCAGACTCGACTGACAATAACTCGATAACGTTTGATGTTTCTCTGCAGTTGTGCGTGGCCACACTACACAAGCATGATGGGAAATTATTGGAAAAGTCAGATTAAGCCCCTTTTATGTACTTTTTGTTAAAAGATATATTCTGATTAATCCCGGCTTGCATGCACTAAAGGCGGTTTTGTTAGCTGATGATTCCTATCGTGGCCATAATTTCGTATTTATAATATATGCATTCACAAATTGCCCAGACAGTATTAATCAAGAACAAATTCACTTAATGATCTATATTATTTTGTAAAAAATATTATTATCATCATTTTGATTGTATTTTATTTTATGGCACGTAAAATTTGACATGAAATGGACAGGTTCTCTGAGATGACGGCCAACAGAAAATAGTTAAAAATCCTTAGCCTGGTTTAGTAAGAGTTGTTAACATATCCATCACCATACATTCAGAGGCTCTGGCCCTGAGTTCAGTACACTTACAAAGGTAGAACGTTGAGCTAACAAACACATGCGGATGTCTCCCAGATCTCTGCATAAAAATGTTCTCTGACCAAACATTGATTCAGCATCAACTCAAAGGACACCCACCAGCTTGCAAAGTGAGCTTGCAGAGCCCAGAGTGAATCTGCCATAAGCACTCCTCTCTTCTTCTCCATTGCTGCCTACTCATTCAATCAGCTATAGGAGGCTCAGCCAACCCACTCTACTGGGCGCTCTCCAAACAGCCAGGGCTTGGAGACTTCCCTCCGCTGTAGCATTATTAGGCCTTCCATTGACCTCATTGTGTAGATCTTAAGTTACAAGAACTACCTCTGTTGCTAGTTTGTCAAGCTACGTTAAGACTGAACAGTAGCAGCCATCTGGTTGTGTGACGATGATTGTCTGTTTTTCTTTTGTTTATATTCCCGCAGTGTTTGGTGTCTGTCGGCTTGGATGCCAAGAACACGATCTGCGTGTGGGACTGGAGGAGAGGGAAGGTTCTGGCCGTGGCCCCGGGCCACACAGACAGGGTAAACGCTCATTTCCTCCTGGTAGTACCCACCTCCGTGGTAGGAGCAGTGGGGGCAGGACGCCGCCCCCTCAGCAGTGCAGTAAACGGGTTAAGGAGGCTGATTGATGGCAGCGCTTCCCTGGGCGCGGCCGACGAGACGCACGGCTAATGAAATGGAATTTTAAAAAGATGAAATACAGGCAGCTGTTGTGTTCCCGATTCAGCCCACACACACACACACACACACACACACACACACACACACACACACACACACATACACACACACACACACACACACACACACACACAGCACACACACACACACACACACACACACACACACACAGACACACACACACATGAAATCAGACACACACATGCATGCACAGACGCAAGCACAAACACACACACACACACACATGCATGAACACACACACACACATACACACAACACACACACACACACACACACACACACACACACACACACACACACACACACACACACACACACACACACACACACACACACACACACACACACACACACACATCGTCTTAGATACAACACATTTTCACATTTACTTGGTTGGAAAACTTGTGAACAATGTTTTGAAATATATCAGAAATGTTTCTTGGAGAAAGCAGTGTTCCACTCCCTGACGCAATGTCCTCTGTGTTCTCCTCAACAGATATTTGACATATCGTGGGATCTGTACCAGCCGAGCAAGCTTGTGAGCTGTGGGGTGAAACACATCAAGGTACAGATGCTTCTCTTTCTCTTTCACACCTCGAAATCCAAAGATTAAATAAGGCCCAAATGTGAGTTCATTATTTTGCATAATATCAAACAAATCGGTAAGTGGATTAGGGCTTAGGAGACGCCTGGAGAATCTCTTGCTCTTCTTCAACTTCCTGCTCCTCCTCATTGCCGAGATCGCATCTCTCTTTAAATAGATGTATGCAAATTCACTTTATCCCAGAGTATGCTCTGGGTTAAACACCCTGCTGGGACATGCAGTGACTCATAGAAATATATATTTATATTTTCCTAAGCTAATGCGGAGTAATGGGAACGATAAAGCAGTAGGAATTTGAAAAGGCTGGTGAGGTGCTGTTTCACTATGCTACTTCATGCTCTTTTTTGGTTCTATCTGGCATCCTATGCTCACAAGAATCCCCCTTCATAAATATCCAAAGAGCTCCTCTGCAACCACCAACCCCCACCACCACCACCACCACCACAACCACCACCACAACCACCACCACCACCACCACCACCACTCCACCAACAACACCACCACCACCACCACCACCACCACCACCACCACCACCACCACCACCACCCCCATCCACCACCACCACAACCACCACCACAACCACCACCACCACCCACCACCAACAACACCACAACCACCACCACCCAACACACCAACACCCCAGCCACCGCCACCACCACCACCACCACCACCACAACCACCCACCACCCACCACACCACTCCACCAACAACAACACAACCACCACCACCACCACCACCAACCACCACAACCACCACCACCACCACCTACTCCACCACCACCACCACCAGACCACCACCACCACCACCACACATCCACAAGCACCACACCACCACCCACCACCACCACCCACCACCACCACCACACCACCACCACCACCCACCACCTCCAACAAACAACAACACCACAACCACCCACACAACCACAACCACCACCCCACCAACAACCACCACAACACCAACCACCACCACCACCACCCACCACCACCACACCACCACCAACCACCACACCACCACCACCACCACAACCACCACTCCACCACCAAACTTTTACTGCTGGGCTATTCCTCCAGTAGTGGCTTGGGAGTTAGGAAACGAAGAAGAAAAGCTAATTTTCTCTCGGAAACAGAAACAAATGTGGGTGGACTGGGAGCCTGCCTGGGGGCTCAGACTCTTAGGTGACCCCCCCTGCTCCTGCTCCCCCCCTGAGGCTTCGAACCCACGCGTGCCGGAATGGGTTTATGGAGCAAAGTGGGTTACGTTATTTCCCAAGGTGGGAGAGACATACCACATTGATGACTCCTCCACTCAATCAGATTTGACCTTCTGCCTCATCGTCCTCCTCCCGCCTCGCACTCCTCCTCTACCAACCGCTCCTCTTCCTCCACCTATTTCTTCTCCTCCTCCATGCTCCACCTCTTCATTCAGTGTGTAATTCATGACCAATCCCTACTCGAGCCTCCCAGCCCCTCGGTCTCTATAAGTGTCACTCTCTCTCTCTCTCTCTCTCTCTCTCTCTCTCTCTCTCTCTCTCTCTCTCTCTCTCTCTCTCTCTCTCTCTCTCTCTCTCTCTCTCTCTCTCTCTCTCTCTCTCTCCCCCCCCACTCTCTCTCTCTCCTCTCTCTCATCTCTCTCTCTCTCTCTCTCTCTCTCTCTCTCCTCCCTCTCCTCTCTCTCCTTCCCCCCCCACTTCCCTCCAGTTTCACATTTTCTGAGGGGCAATCAGCCACACAATAATACCGCCCCTCCGTCCTCCCGCCCTCCCGCCTCCCCCCCCTCCCAGTCTTGGCCCAGCGGACCATGTGACATCTGCTTCCCAGCGAGGCGCTCCACCCGGCGATTACCGCACTGAGAGCATCCAGGAGATTTAGCCCCGGGTAATCCCCTCTGCTAGTGGGCTCGCAAAAAAAACCACCACTCACCCCCCACCCACCTTCCGCCCACCCTCCGACACCATACCGGCGAGCTAGGCATCCACCCACCTACCCACCCGCAGCCACCCTCACCCACCCACCCTCAGCCAGCCAGCCTCTCTCTCTCTGCCGCCCTTTTCCTCGCCTGGAGACGCCTCGCTCCCTCAGCTAATCGCCGAGTTGGTTTATTTACACGAGCGCGCTTTATTGGCTGTCACTATCAGGGAGCGCGGGATGTCCCACACAGTCCCACCCGCTCACGCTCCACGCACACGTGCACAGTACACACACGCACACGCACGCACGCACGCACACAAGCACAAACACACACACAGGACCCACCCATCACTCTTCCCCATCTGGGTGGTAGGTGATTAGTTTTGAAGCAAGGAGTGAGTGTGTGTGTGTGCTTGTGCCTGTTGCCGTCTGTGTTTGCGGGACAATGGTACCGATTGCTCTGGTGGTGAGCTTGGACGCCGCTCGGGTGTGAGGGAGGAAGAAGGCTCTCCCCTGACACAGGTCTGGGTGTCGTTGAGGAGTGATTTCTTCCAGGGCTGAAATGGTCCATCTCTCACATGAGATAACCTGCAGGTCGTGCTGAGAAAGTGTATTGCTAGGGCAACACGGAGGATCTGCTCTACGTTAGGTTTGTTAGGGTGTTTTGATACATATAGTACGGTGCCGTGGTCGGTGGACCAGAAGAAAAACAAGCCATCAATTCTTATCTGAGAACCGCCTCAACCATGTCTACCAGCAAGGAGGGAAACAGCTTTTAGGGGGTTTATAGGATTGGATGCCCCCTGTGCTCCGTGTGTTACCCAGGTACACACTCCCCTATTCAACTCTCTCGTCCTTGTTATCTTCATGTTACTGCATGTTACTGTTCTCTCTCTCTCTCTCTCTCTCTCTCTCTCTCTCTCTCTCTCTCTCTCTCTCTCCTCTCTCTCTCTCTCTCTCTCTCCTCTCTCTCTCTCTCTCTCTCTCTCTCTTCTCCTCTCTCTCTCTCTCTCTCTCTCTCTCTCTCTCTCTCTCATTCTCTCTCCCTCCCTCTCTCTCTCCTCCTCTCCTCCTCCCTCCCCTCCCCTCCACCTCTCCTGCCTCCCCTCCCCTCCCCCAGCAGGGCTCACAACAAGGCCCTCCAGCATGGAGTCTGGTCCTGGTAATTCAGCATCAAGGGGATTAGCTGGTCGTTCCAGTTCCCCCCCCCCTCTTCCCTCCAGTCCCTCCCGTCCCTCCCCCCTTCCTCCCATCCCTCCCATCCCTGTCTTATCCCTGCAGAGGGGAGAACCAAGCAGGGGGAGAACCAGGCAGGGGGAGGATCAAACAGGGGAGAACCAAACAGGCGGGAGGACCAGGCAGGGGGAGAACCAGGCAGGGGGAGATCCGTGCAGTCAGACCATGTCTTGTCTCTTTATCCTCGGCGAGGGGCTGGGGTCTGTGAGCTGCAGCCGCACTCATCATGCTCACTAACTCACTTACACTGGTCCTCACCCTGTTTTACCATAACACGGGCTGACTGCACACCAGCTCTCGCTCGCTCTCTCTCCGTCTCTCGGCCTCTTGTCTCTCTTTAGCTCTCGCTCTCTCTCGCACTCCCTTTCTCTCTCTCTCTTTTTCTCTGTCTCTCTCCCTTTCTATGTCTCTCTGTTTTTGTCTGTTTCTCTCCCTCGCTCTCTCTTTCGCTCTCGCTCTCTCGCTGTCTCTGGCCCAATCTGCCCCCCCCCCCCCCCCCCCCCTCTGAATCACACACAGGCCCAATCAGGCTTGGGGTGCTCTCCTCTCGTGGGCGTTTAGCGGCGGGGTGGGGGGGGTGGCGTCTGCTCATCGACCCGGCCTGTTAGCGGGAGGCAGCCCCATCAGTCAGGGAGGTGTATAGCAGCACGGGGCCTTGCAGCACATCTGGGATAAAGGACCTCATCTGTATCGTCCTGACCGCCAGGCCTCCTCCTCACGTCTCCACATCTAACCCCCCCACCCCCCCCTCACTCTCCCCCCCCCCCCGCCCCCATCCTCCCGTGATCATTCCCCTCCCCCCCACCCACCCTCCTGTCTCCACATATAACCCCTCCCACCCTCACGTGTCATGTCACCCGCCACCAGCCCACGCACCCCGCCCGCACCCCCGCCCCGCGCACACACACACACTTTCCACAAGAACCACCTGACCACCCGTTCAAGGTCGAACGCCCTTTCCCCAACCCAGACCCAGAGCCTCCTTGGGGGGGAGCCTGGTGATCTCCCCAGGGGGAGGGCGTGGTGCAGAGTGGAGGGCTGGGTTCTGTCGTCTCACAGCTACTTCGGCTCGAGGCTCGTGCCGCTTCGTCACATAGCGGTGAACGCCGTGGCCCCCGCGGCCCCGCCTCATCTCGACGCAGACACGTCTCCCGCTCCCTCTCACTCCCTCTCTTTTTTCTCCCCCTCTCTTTTCTCCCTCTCTTTTTCCTATCTCTCTCTCTCTCCCGTCCACTGTTTCTCTGAATCTCTCCCTCCCCCTCCCTCTCTCTCTCTCCCTCTCCCTCTTTCACTTTTCATCTCTCTCCTTCTTCTCCCTTTCTCTCCTTCTCTCCCTATCTCTCTTCCTCTCTCTCTCACTTGTTTCTCTCCATCACTCCCTCCCTCTCCTCCCTTTCGCTCTTTATCTCCCTCTCTCTTCTTTTTTCTCACCCTCTGACTCTCTTTTTTTTCTCTCCCTCCTCCCTTTCTCTCCCTCTCTCTCTCTCTTTCTATCCATCTCTCCCTCACTTCTTTCCTCCCCCTCTCTGCCTTTCTCTCCCTCTGTCTCTCTCCTCTCTGTTTGATGGATTCAGCCATCATACTAGAGCAGTGCTCGTGAATTCCAATGACCTTGTTTGTGAATTGTGTGGGTGTGAGGAGGCGTGGGTTTTGGTGGAGGTGTCTGCATAATGCTTTTGTGTAGGTGTGTGTGTGTGTCTGTCTGTCTGCATGCTAATCAGGTGGTCTCACACATAGCTCACACAATTCAATTTCATTAGATGTATTTCGAAGAGGTGTTCTGTTCAGTGTCTTATTATAAAATTATAAGATATTGTGCACAAGATGTGTGTATGTATGTGTGTTTGTGTGTCTGTGTGTCTGTGTGTGTGCGTATGCGCGTGTGTGTGCATTATGTGTGCATTATGTGTGCGCCTGTATTTGTGTATTTGTGCATAGAAGTGTGTAGAATTACAACAAAGAAAGGGACGACTCCATCACCCCGTCCTGTTTCTGTATTCTTCCTCTCTCAG
>OLKM01000868.1:27500-142206 GCA_900291075.1 Melanogrammus aeglefinus
CTTCTCAGGTACCACCACCCATCCACACCTCCACACCTCCACCCCTGACACCCCTCCACCTTCAATACCACCACCCCTCCATCCCTCCATCCATCCAGCCCACCACACCTCCACCTCTCCACACTTCTACCCCTCTATCCCCTCCACACCTCCACCTCTCTACCCCTTCACACCCCTCTCCGCCCTGAGAACGTACCCACGCGCTATCTCCATTAGGTTTTCTCCCTGCAATTTAATCTGGCGCATGGATCGACTGAAGCCCCTTTCAGCGCCCTTCTTCGCTGGGGAAATCAATGGGTAAACAAAAACATGTCTGTCCACGGGGATACGTGAGCGAGTTCACAAGCCAGAGCCTGAGTCCAGACGCTGCAGCGGTGGATCAATACGGGGCTGTCTGACCCAGGCTCGAGAGCAGAGACATGGAAACGTGTTTCCAGCGCTGGCGTCTGTCTCAACACCCTCTGAAGTGAGAAGGGCTTGCCGCACCGGGCTGTGATCTATCGTGTCCATTAGTCTCAGGGCACAATGGTAATTCTCTTGATAAGACATGAGAACTTAATACAACAAAAGGATCAATGCTTTGTGATCTATGTTTGGGCGAACCAATAGTGCCTTTTCTAATTGGCCCCAAGTCAAAGGAGGAGCCATGATCTTTTAGCCAATACCAGGAAATTGCCTGACACAGATCTCACTCCCCAGGAAGCTTAGCGATTCTCAATGTTAAACTCACCCCAACTAGAAAGACAGCACAATTAAGTCGGTTTAGTCAGTATTTCATTGTATTGCGTGTCTTTGTATGATTTCTTTGTATGGGCGGTATTATAGTCTTTGGTATTCATCTCAGCTGAAGGGTTCTCGGTTCAAATCCCATTGCCTGCACCCTGTTTGTAAGCATGCTTGAGCAAGACGGCCTGCTCACCTGCTCCTCAACGATATGTATCTAAACCTCGAGTCAGGCGGCCTGGCTGGAACAAAGCGTCTCCTAACTGAATTAAACAGTAACACGGTTCTACTCTGATGTTCTCCTCTCTCCGTCCAGCTGACGGCAAGCGGCTGGCCTCGGTGGGCCTGGATGAAAACCACACCATCGTCCTGTGGGACTGGAGGAAGGGCGAGAAGCTCTCCGCCATACGGTCAGTACTAGCAGTGACCTTCACCTGGTCGTAGCTGGCTAGCCGAGCACCCACCCCCAGCCACCAGCAGCTGTCTGGGCACCGGGACGAGGATGGGGGGGAGGGGGGGCGTGAGAACCACGAGTGTACTGGCGGGGTGTCCTTGTGTCTTTGGAACACAGTTTAACGATGACCTCCGCTTTAATTATGGATCCTGTCCAGGCTAAACTGAGCTAAATGCACGATGATAATCGTTGAAATAACAAGAAAGGGGCGGCGACAATATGAGTTGTCTGATGATTCGTTTCCGCCAGAGAAGGGTTGAAGGGTTCAACTTATGATTCCTCCTGGCTTCATATTTGTGAATGAATTCACATATGTCTCACAAACATTTTCTGATGCTTATGATTTTCCCGTGATTGAGACAAATACATGATAACCCATATCTCCATACTTAATTACCTGGACACCTGACATAGAGTTGCATTCAAATTTCTTACCGTTGCATTTTTCTATGTTTTTGCTGTTTTCCCAGGGGAAGCAAGGACAAGATATTTGTGGTCAAAATAAACCCATACATGCCGGATAAGCTGATTACCGCTGGGGTGAAACATATGAAGTTCTGGCACAAAGCTGGTACATTTCTGTTGTGCTTCTTTCATTATCACCCTAACCCTAACCTCTATTGCATATCGCTAGACTCATAGCATAATTCCCTAAGTCATATTTTGGCGAAAAATGTTGATGTCTAACCTAACTGATGTCTTTACTCTCCTAACGCTGCTGATTTACTGGGCCTCATTGGCTGGATCCTAAACAATCAGAGTGCTTTTTACAATCCATAATCCCGATCCGCCTAAGTCATCTAATTGACTCTATATACAAGATGAACCTTAAAATAGGACTCAGGCAAGGATGCTATGAGGCTAACAAACAATACAGACTTAACACAGTGGACCACAAGGGGTGATACCAAGAGGAAACCAACGGCCGCGTGGCTCATGTGTCCCCTCCCACTAGGCGGGGGTCTGATCGGGCGTAAGGGCAGCATGGGGAAGACAGAGAGCATGATGTGCGCGGTGTACGGCTGGACGGAGGAGATGGTGTTCTCCGGCACGAGCAGCGGGGACATCTGCATCTGGAGGGACCTGTTCCTCATGAAGACGGTGAAGGCCCACGACGGGCCTGTGTTCAGCATGCACGCCCTGGAGAAGGTGAGGGGGGGCGGGGGCGCACGACATCACCGCCACAAAGTCTGTCCATTTACATTGTGGCCGTTAGCAGATGCTTTTATCCTAAGCGACTTACAATAAGTACATTTGTCAAAGAAAGAGAAACGATATATCGCTGCAAGGTTCAAAGGGCCATGTGCGGATCACTTTTACAGTTGCTAGGTTAACCCATTCCCCGTATACAACCAAGACAGATAGGATGGGACGCTGCACCATGCTGGGTACTATGGGTGAAGCGCCAGGGGAGCCATTCATTTGTAGGGAGAGACTTGGGAGAGTCTGAATACTCGTAATTAAGAAATAATGAGGAAAATGAGGGTCACCGTTTAATCATGCCTCTGTTATTGTGTCGCATGGCAGGGATTTGTGACCGGAGGCAAGGACGGCATCGTGGCTTTGTGGGACGACACCTTTGAGAGATGCCTGAAGACGTACGCCATCAAGAGATCGGTGCTGGCTCCTGGCTCTAAAGGTGACAGCGATCCCAGTTTTCCCTCTGTAGTCCTCAAGGGTGCTAGCAACACACGTCCCGTCTGGAAGCACCTCCTCCTCTCGGATCTTATATCGTCTTTTTGTCTCGATGCCTGCGACATTTTTGTCGTTATTTATTTTCGGTTTTCATTCCTTTATTCATGTGTTTTTCTGACGCAATGTTTTATTGATCCATCCTGGGCTACACAGGGCTGCTCTTGGAAGACAACCCGTCCATACGTGCCATATCGCTGGGCCACGGGCACATCCTCGTGGGCACCAAGAACGGAGAAATCCTAGAGGTGGACAAGAGCGGCCCCATCACTCTGCTGGTCCAGGTGACCACACAACTCTGCACCACACACACCACTGCACGTTCTCACCCTCCACCACACACTACATGTCTTGCGCTCAACTCAGTTCTGGCGCTCGAGCCATCCAGCCCATAAGCAGGGGAAGCCCACAGCCACGGCACACTCTAGTAGCTCCAGATCAGCCGTCCACTGCATAGGCAGGGGAGCACACAACTCAAGCTCCACCCACAGCATCCTGGGAGGGCACCGGGTTTCAGCAGTCTATTGCTGGCTCACTGGTGGCAGTGAAGGCATACGGGGAAGTGGAGGCCAATGGGAATCTGATAAAAGAGGAAAAGCTGTGCTGCTTTCTACACACGTCGCCCTGCTGAGTCACAGCGGAAACACCGGCTACAAGGAGTGATGAATTGCTGCGGTTAAGTGTGGATAGTTAATTTAGTTAAGTGGTGCTTCGAAGCCCCCCTGTTCTCCGACAGCCTGGGGGGTACTTTATTGATTGCAGTCATGCATTATTTATATTATACTAATAGGCTTTACATTAAGTATCAGGGGCCATTGTGATGATATTTTAAAGTGTTTTATTATTAATCATATGCTAGTCATTGTTTTGGGATGCTTCAGATGAATCTGCAAGCTCATGTTCTGTTTGCTCTGGCATATGCGTCTGGACCCCCTCCCGTTCACACAGATGTCTAGCAGACCTGTCCCGGGACAGCCAATCACAACCGTTTATCTAACACGGGGTGCGTTTGATGTTGTACAGAGGAGCCTATGGAAGCACCGTGGAGGCATCTTCATTAACAACCAAGACGGCCGCCGCTGATGTGTAACACACATGTTGTTGGCGATCTGGAAGATTTGGGCCATTGGCTGGATCTCCACTGTGTAACCCCAACAGGCCATGGATAGGGACCTAGCAGGCACTCATTTACATGACAATCTTTAAGGTTGCCGCTTTAAATCCAATGCATAACTAAAATGGAGTATTGTATTGGAAATAATCCTGAGCTAGTCTTCATCAAACACGTCTTTGATATATTAATGAGAATTGTTTAATTCTGATGATTTTCCCTGTTGACTCTGATGCTTTTAGGACCCTTTGTTTAGGAATAGTCACCTCCCTAGTCTTCATGCTTTGGCTTTCTGTGTGCGCGTGTGTGTGTGTGTGCACATGTGTGTTTGTGTGCGTGTCTGTGTGTGTGTGTGTGTGTGTGTGTGTGTGTGTGTGTGTGTGTGTGTGTGTGTGGTGTGTGTGTGTGTGTGTGTGTGTGTGTGTGTGTGTGTGTGCGTGTGTGGTGTGTGTGTGTGTGTGTGTGTGTGTGTGTGTGTGTGTGTGTGTGTGTGTGTGTGTGTGTGTGTGTGTGTGTGCGCGTGTGCGTGTGTGTTCGCAGGGTCACATGGAGGGTGAAGTCTGGGGCCTCGCCACTCACCCCCACCTCCCTCTCTGTGCCACCGTCAGTGATGACAAAACACTGCGCATATGGGACCTCTCTCCCAGCCACTGCATGCTGGCCGTACGCAAGCTCAGGAAAGGTGAGGAGCACCTTCAGCCCTGGTAGCAGTAGGCTAGGCTACTTTTTTTATTCATGTGGTTTTTAAATGGAACAGATGCATATCATTTTCTGTATAATTTCATTAAACAGCATTTTGAATTTCACAGCATCTTCAATTAAGCAAGTAGCAGTAGTAGGCTAGTAGTAGCAAAAGCGTATATATATATATATATATATATATATATATATATATATATAATATATATATATATATACATAATTTTCTGTATAATTTCATTGAATAACATTTTGAACTTCATAGGACCTTCATTAAGCAGTAGTAGTAGAGGTAGCAGTAGCAGTCATACTTTTCTGTATAATTTCATTGAATAACATTCAAGTTTCCATCTGAATCGGCTGCTCGGCAGGGGGCCGCTGCTGCTGCTTCTCGCCCGACGGCAAGGCCCTGGCGGTGGGGCTGAACGACGGCAGCTTCCTCATCGTCAACGCAGACACCCTGGAGGACCTGGTGTCCTTCCACCACCGCAAGGACCTCATCTCTGATATCAGATTCTCCCCAGGTCTGCTGCTCCTCATCCACACCCCCGCCCCTCCCTCTTCTCTCAAGTACCCCTCCTCCCCTTTCGCACCCCTCCCCCTCCTCCTCCTCCTCCTCCTCCTCCTCCTCCTCCTCCTCCTCCTCCTCCTTCCTCCTCCTCCTCCTCCCATTCCCTCACCTCTCCCCATCCTCCTCCTCCCATTCCCTCACCCTCCTCCTCCCCATCCCTCCTCCTCCCACTCCCTCCCCCCCCCCTCCCCTCCTCCTCCTCCTCCCCACTCCCTCACCCTCCTCCTCCTCCTCCTCCTCCTCCCACTCTCTCACCCCTCCTCCTCCTCGTCCTCGTCCTCCTCGTCCTCCTCCTCGTCGTCCTCCTCCTCCCACTCCCTCACCCCTCCTCCTCTTCCTCCTCCTCCCACTCCCTCACCCTTCCTCCTCCTCCTCACCCCTCCTTCTCCCTCACTTCTCCTCTTTCTCCTCCTCCTCCTCCTCCCATTCCCTCACCCCTCCTCCCCTTCCTCAACCCTCCTCCTCCCTCACTTCTCCTCTTCCTCCTTCTCCTCCTCCCCCTCCTCCCACTCCTTCACCCCTCCTCCTCCTCCTCCTCCTCCTCCTCCTCCACCTCCCCTCTCTCCCAACTGTTCTAAATTCTGCCCGAGGAGAAGGAATGACCTCCAAAATTTAAATGGTCCTCAAGTCTGCCAAGATGAGCTTTTCTTTGCCTCTTTGTTTCTTGGCTAATGGCTCAGACAGGTATCCATGCTGTCCTCTCCCTGTGAGATGTGGTGCTGGAGGCTTGACCTAAATGAATGGAATAAGGATTGGGGGAAGAAACATGGAGGAGGATGGGGGGGGGTGAACAGAAATGAGAATGCTAAAGAAACTAGAACCTCTTGCCCTGACCTTAATCTTCAATGCAAGGTGATTTCTCATCACCTGACCCATACGCTTAGTCAACGTCATCCATAATCTACAGGAACACATGCAGGACACTTGATATTTTAAAAGGAATTGGCTACAAATCATAACTACTATGGTTAACCGCTATTGATACATATAGCGGATATTTTAGTCCATTGATCAAACTATTGACCAGATGCTTCCTCGTCGATGTTAAAACAACATTAATTTCAGCTGATTTAGTTGAGAATTAAAAAAAAAAAAAAAGATATGTGCGAGTATTTAAATCTAATCATTGTTGGTATACGCAGAAAAATCCCAAAAAGTGTAAATTAATGTATTGGCTGGTAAATCCCTGCTTGGCCAAAGCCTCCTCGTCGTATGCTCCAGGAGCACCCCCCCCCCCCCTGTCCCTGTAGATTACGCCCCACTCAACACACTGTGGATCTCTTCCAGGTTCGGGGAAGTACCTGGCGGTTGCGTCGGTGGACAGCTTCGTGGACATCTACAACGTCATGAGCAGCAAGCGGGTCGGCGTGTGCAAGGGATCGCTCAACTACATCACCCACCTGGACTGGGACAAGAGGGGTACGCACGCCATAATGCTCCTTAAGCCTGCTCTACGCTAGAAAACGATGCATGGTCAATGCCTAGAGGACCAATCACAGCATGGCTCCTAGCGGACGTTAGCAGTGGGGGGGGGGGGTTATAGTTCTGGGTTCTTACCCTTGTTGAAATCACCCTTTGATGAGTACAACGACTCACCACGGAACGCCGGCGTCTTTTCAATCCCAGGGAAACTGCTCCAAGTCAACACCGGTGCGAAAGAGCAATTGTTCTTCGAAGCTCCCCGTGGAAAGAGGCAGACCATCCTGGCTTCAGAGGTGAGTACCGGCCCCAGCGCGAGGGCCAGGCCTGGGGGCTGAAGGTGGTGGCCCGCGGCCTAAATCTGTTTCCTGGGTGGAGGGAGGGGAGATGACAAGG
This sequence comes from Melanogrammus aeglefinus, assembly GCA_900291075.1. NCBI lineage: Eukaryota > Metazoa > Chordata > Actinopteri > Gadiformes > Gadidae > Melanogrammus > Melanogrammus aeglefinus. Next base: position 34,566 of record OLKM01000868.1, read on the forward strand.
TGAAGGGCAGTGAAGCGTCTCCCTGGCTTGGCTCTAATGAGGCCCGTGGGACCGGGACGGGTGTCTGAGATGGTTGTCTTTATCGACTGCGACACCAGGACACCCCGGGGGGGGGGAGGGGGGGAGCATTTGGGATGGTTTGATGGGGGGTGGTAAGGCTGCTGGTAGGGCATGTATCATAGGAGCCACCAAATTTGTGTGCCCTTAAGCCCCCCCACCCACACACACACACACACACACACACACACACACACACACACACACACACACACACACACACACACACACACACACACACACACACACACACACACACACACACACACACACACACACAGACACTTCCTATCTCATCCTAGGTACCTATACCCATACTACCACCATCACCTCAACCTCCACCCACCCACCCATCCTCACTCCTGTCCTGTGTCTCCTCCTATCTCCAGGTGGATAAGATAGACTGGAACTCGTGGACGTGTGTCCTGGGCCCGTCGGTGGAGGGCATCTGGCCTGTGATCAGCGAGGTCACCGAGGTCACCTCCGCCAGCCTCAGCAGTGACAAGACGGTACTGGCGACCGGAGACGACCTGGGATACGTCAAGCTCTTCAGATACCCCGTGAAGGTGAGAAGATACACCTGCGTTTTAGTCTCCTGTCTGTCGAACACAAAGCAAAACACTACAGACGTTCCCTGTTCGACCAATCAGTGGTGACGTGATGCGTCAGTGCCATTTTGCCTTTCATTTTGTGAGTGAATTGGTGAATTCCCATGTCTGTGAACACACCGCGGCGTGATAAGGTCAGGGCTTCTGAGGATCTGTGCTGACGTCACCGTGTCTCATCTCCGTCCCCCCCAGGGGAAGTACGCAAAGTTCAAGCGCTACGTGGCCCACAGCACGCACGTCACCAACGTGCGCTGGACGCACGACGACGGCCTGCTGGTGACGGCGGGCGGGGGGGACACCTGCCTCATGATCTGGGCCCACGAGGCCGAGAGGCACCGCGAGATCCGCCAGTGTGACAGCGAGGAGTCGGACATCGAGAGCGAGGACGACGGAGGTGAGCGCGCCTCAGAGACGTCGGCTTAGCTCAGGAGGTCTTGGAAGGTTGCTAGTTCAATCCTCCTTGATGAGTTCAGAGGCGTCCCTGAGCAGGACCCCTTACCACAACTGCTCCTGACGAGCTGGCCGTCGCCTTGCGTGGTTGACTCCACTATCGCTGTGTGAATGTGTGTACGAACCGTTATAAGTGGCTTTGGATAAAAGCGTCTGCTAAATGCCCTAAATGCCGTCTCCCTGGGCTCTCAGGCTATGACAGCGACGTGACGCGGGAGAACGAGATCACTTACACCATCAAGGCCTTATCCACCAACGTGCGCCCCATGACGGGGGTCAAGCCCCACATGCAGCTGAAGGAGCCCTCTGTGGACGAAAGGTATGGGGCCCACTGAGGCCCCAAGAGGCCCTCCCCCCCCCCTCTGATCATAGCATCCATCATCCACCCAGAGATCTGTCGAAGGACACATGCAGACAGGAAACACCGAGCCGTCAGCTCAGCGCGGCTCGTGTTAGCATGTCTTCTTCAGTCCTTTGATTTCATACACTATGCATGAGATTTCACACCCACTCCCCCTTGTGGCCGACCCTTTTTAATAACGTAGACTCTTCGACTTTTCTTCTCTCCTGAATGGCTGTCTTATCTGTCACTGTTCCGCACCCTTCTTTAATTCCACTTGAAGGCAGGGGGTAGTCAGGTAAGCTCATGCATTTCAAGTCATTATAATAATACATATATACTTTCGGGGATATATCTCTTTTTAAAATGACACGTGTGATGTGTGTAGATCGGATAACAACTTCTTACTTTCGACTTAGCTATTGCTGTGTATTATTATTAGACAATATTACACCGGAATATTTATCTACACACTGCATCCCTAGACTATTGGTAGCTGTAGAGGCTCTTTCGGACTGTGTATGGCATTGAATGGTGCATTTATTGTAATCGGTTTCTGGGCAGCAGTGAAGTGGTTAACAAAGTACCTTTTTCTCAAACTTTTTATTTTGTGTTGTCTTGCTGCCATAAAGGGGGTCAAGGTAAGGGACATGTGCTCTAAAAGTGAATTATTGTAGTTGCTGGTTTGTGAAGGCCTTCTCCATATAATCTGAGACAAACGTCTAGTGCAAGGTGTTGACTAAAGCTAAATGGTTCAACGCGTCTCTTCCAGACCTCCAGTCAGCCGGGCTCTGCCGCAACCAGAGAAGCTCATGACCAACAACGTGGGGAAGAAAAAGAGGCCCGTCGAGGTGAGACGTAGGATTTGTCCCGGTCCGGCCCCCAAACCCCGTCCTGGCTCCATCTGGGTTCTAGTTTCTGGTTGCGAGCTGCATTCAGTTCCACCACTGCGAGCGTTTAGATCCAAGATGGCAAGGAGGTGAATTAGGGTCCATGAATTCCTTGTTTTCCCCGTGTACGCGTGTATACACACGCTGCAGTGGCCTTGGGTCTGGTGCCAACGCCATACTGGAGAGGCAACGATGCTGGAGCTGCGGCTTTTATGGATGGAGACCGATTAACATGAGCCATTTTGATTCATGGGTGTGATCTTTATTTTTTTAATATATATATATTTGGATGAAAAAAAATCTATGATATGATAATATGAAGAATAGATGAACAAAGACAAACAAGCCAAGTAAAGAGGACTGTTAGAGTGAGTGAAGTGCTAGTGCTGTACTGCTAGTTATCCTTCCACTGCCAAGGCCACCGTGCAAATCACCTCCAGACAGCCTCCTCAGAGAGCACCAGGCTCTACAGATGGTCCTCCTTTCCTATCAGTCGTGTTGCCATGGCGTTGACCTCCCTGACTGTGGTCTTTTTCCGGCGTTCCCGCAGGACCTGGTGCTGGATCTGGTGTTTGGTTACCGTGGCAACGACTGCCGCAATAACGTGCACTACCTGAACGAAGGCGCCGATATCATCTATCACACAGCCTCCGTCGGCATCGTCCTCAACCTGACAACCTGTGAGTGGGACGTGGATATAAATAACACACCCGCCACCAAATCATGAGTCACCACAGAGCATTGCCACTCAAACAATAGCATGCCTTAACCTGTGTGTGTGTGTGTGTGTGTGTGTGTGTGTGTGTGTGTGTGTGTGTGTGCGTGTGCGTGTGCGTGTGCGTGTGCGTGTGCGTGTGCGTGTGCGTGTGCGCGTGTGTGTCTGCTTGAACGTGTGTGTGCATGTGTGAATGTGTTGTGCACCCATTTCGATATGGGCATATGTGTGCGTGTGCATGTGTGTGCACCTGTGTGTGCGTGTGTGTGTGGCCGTGTGCGTTTCTTCCTCCAAGCCTGCCAAAGTTTCTATGTGGAACATAGCGACGACATCCTGTGCCTAACCATCAATCAGCATCCCAAATTCCCCAACGTGGTGGCGACCGGCCAAGTAGGTACGTACGCGGGCTGGGAGGGGCCAGCGCACCTGTCCCTAGCCCCCCTCCTCCCTCTCTACACTGTCTACGCTGTGGGGTAGGGGAGTTGGCAGACCACTGCAAAACATTGCCCACCCAGCCTCACGCCTTGTAGCAGTCAGACCCACCTGAAGGCTGAATAGTTTAGTGTTGCATCTCTCCATTCCCGGTATGAGGAAACAATTCACAGAGGGAAAATACAGAGGGAATTATAGAGTTAAATTCGGAATTATACGAATTTTGTGAAGTGTGAAGATTGTTAATCGCGCTCCTGTGAATAATTCTTTCTTTTACACGTTTCAGGTGATACAGGAGATATGTCAGGTAGGACACCTTGTTTAAAAATAATTCAAATTCATGCAATAATTCTGATCACTTAAAAACACAATGTATTCCTTTGACACACTGCCATCTACTGGCGTTTGGGTGTTTTTTCTGCCCTTTATTATGTCATTACTACCTTTAAAATATATTAAAGGGATTGAAAATGAAGCTGGGAAAATACAACTTCTAGAATATGTCAGTGTTAAATGCCAATTCACACCAATGGTTATTTTTCAGAGGCTCCCACTTAAAAGTTGATTCATGAAGCCGACATATCGGAAATTCAAACAACTCTTACAACAATAGTTTCAAGCAACACTTATTCAATAAAATTGTAGTTGTATATTATAGCCCTTAAACACAGCTACAGTCTCAAAGGGCTTAACAGGCCATATATCTTTAACACCCCCTCACCCTAGTCCCCCTAGAGGGCAAGAGAAACCTAATTAGTAAGGAAACAACCTTGAGAAGAAACACAGAGTGGGGGATCCAGGGATGGCTCGGAGTCCAATGTGTGGCATAATTAACAAACATACAAGGAAAAAAAATCATAAATCATTTAGATAATAAAAAAAACATAAATAGTGTCTATGGTCTATAGTCCTTTACCTCAGAATCCATAGTTATAATAAATTAATCTTGATTCTTCTGTTCTTGATCTTCTATTCTTGATTCTTCTGGTCTTCATTCTTCTTGTTTTTACTCTTCTGTTCTTGATTCTTCTGTTGTTGAATTCTTCTGGTTTTGACTCTTCTGGTTTCGACCCTTCGGGTCTTGACTCTTATGGTCTTGTTTCTTCTGTCCTCCTCCCTCTCTGTATCCCAGCCACCTCCCCATCCATCCACGTGTGGGACGCCACGACCAAGCAGACGCTGTCTGTGCTGCGCTGTTTCCACTCCAGCGGGGTGTGCTCCGTCAGCTTCAGCGCTACGGGCAAACTCCTGCTGTCAGTGGGCCTGGACCCAGAACACACCGTCACCATCTGGAAGTGGCAGGAAGGTGGGTGTACACCACACCCCCCCCTTGCTCCATGCAAGCATGCACACGTCACGCACGCATGTGCACATGCGCACAGACGCACACGCATATGTACATGAACAAACACATACACACATGCACACATGCATCCGCAAAACACAAACGAGCACGTTCCCACACAAACACATTTTCACACACACACACACACACACACACACACACACACACACACACACACACACACACACACACACACACACACACACACACACACACACACACACACACACACACACACACACACACACACACACACACACACACACACACACACACACACACACACACACGCACCAGCACACACAGACACACACACACACTCCATACCCTGCACCTTTACCCGAGGAGGCTGAAGTCCCTTCAGTGTTGAACCAATGTTAACTATTTGGTCATTTACCAGACACTTTTATCACAAAAGTGAATGATATATACATGTCATGAAGCAGGTAGTGATTATATATATCTTGCTCAAGGATGCCTTCAGTTTGGGGGATCCACCCCACTACACTAGCCGTCCTAAAACAGTGCATGTCCAATATTATTTAAATGTATCTAACAGTATAATATTCCTAGTCACTGTGATCAGTGGTTGCCTTTGAAGCCTGCTACGAATGCACACACTGAGACCCAAGGGTCGTTTGGGATGAAGTGTTTGACACTTGGCCTTAGTAACACCCCTCACACTGCAGGGGAACTCGGGTCTCACGGCGCATGTCCCCACAGGCGCCAAGGTGGCCACCCGGCAGGGCCACACACAGAGGATCTTCGTGGCCGAGTTCCGGCCGGACTCGGACACCCACTTCGTGTCGGTGGGGATCAAACACGTGCGCTTCTGGACGCTGGCGGGCCGCGCGCTGCTCAGCAAGAAAGGGGTGCTGAGCACCATCGAGGACGCCCGCATGCAGACCATGCTGTCGGTGGCGTTTGGGGCCGTAAGTCGCTTCTCTTATCCCGCGTCACGTACACGCTACGATCACACAACGAGGAAGATGTCGAGGTTCATCTCAGGAGTCCAAAAGGCTTTGGCGGTTGTAAGCAACCTCTGCTTGGCCTGGGTCGCTCAGCCCCCGTCATACATTATGTTATTATGATTATGTTCTAATAATCTACTCATCTTAAACCTCAGTCACAAACAATGGTTAGATATCAGCTACTTTATCTATAATGTTATCGGTTTATGATGGACTTAATCCGTTGAAATGAAGGTATTCCTCCATGTTGTTTGAGCAAATCGTTTTTGCGTTGACAAGGACATATCCATATTCTGATCCATAGTCATGTTTTAATGTTGTTTGGAAGAAACCCAATTGTTTTGGAACCGTTGGCAGTGGTGTCCCGCCCATGATAAATAATGCTCACCCTTGGAAAGTTATTGACCGATCAGGATCGAGATTTACCCATGCTTTGGTATAATATAAGATGATACTTTTGGCTTAAGTGTCTTTGTCACACGCTAACTGATCCATTATGCTCCGATGCGAATGCCCTCCTGTCACTTTGCTGCTGATGTTGTTGTTGCAATGCTTGCCCTGCTCTTGTAGGTCAGTAGATTAGTGCAGGTTTGTTTTCTTTTCAGAATAACTTGACCTTTACAGGTACCATTAGTGGGGATGTGTGTGTGTGGAAGGAACACATTCTAGTGAGAGTAGTGGCCAAGGCCCATACTGGGCCGGTGTTCACCATGTACACCACCCTGAGGGATGGCCTCATCGTCACCGGGGGCAAGGAGAGACCGTGAGTACCGCTCTCTCTGTCTCTCACTCACTCACTCACTCACACACTCACACACACACACACACACACACACACACACACACACACACACACACACACACACACACACACACACACACACACACACACACACACACACACACACACACACACACACACACACACACACTCACACACACACACACACACACACAACACACCACACACACACACACACACACATCCACACACACAAGATCACCATATATACCATAATGACACATGACACTTAAAGTGATGTTAATTTTTGTGCTTATACTGTATATATATATACATGCATTGATGGTAAGAAGTCTTTATTTGCTGCTTATGACTTCTTAATTGCAGACCTGTGGTTTGCTTTGCTTTTGGAGGCGCTAAGCATAATTTCTCATAAATTGGTCTGGGTCTTTTTTTTAGCAACCTTAATTTTGGGGGGCCCCGCTAGGGACCCCCCAAAATTAGGGTTTGCGTCTGTCTCAGGTCCTCAAATAATTACCGAGTGAATAAATTCATAGCCACCACGTTCAGCTCTTATAATGGGCAGATTAATCACCAGTGAGCTCATCGTTTGTTTCAGCCCTGGTGGTCCAGGGCTCTGACGGCTGAGGTGCCTGTCTGTCTGTGCAGGTCTAAGGAGGGGGGTGCTCTGAAGCTGTGGGACCAGGAGCTGAAACGCTGCAGGGCCTTCCGCCTGGAGACAGGACAGATCATAGACTGTGTCCGCTCCGTGTGCAGGGGGAAGGTAAACCATTTTGATCCTTGCGTTCAGATTTAGGTCGTCTCATTTGCTGCCACGGTTGCGGTCCTCAGATGCAACGCACTCACCCCCTCCTCCGTCTTGTAGGGAAAGATCCTGGTGGGCACCCGGAACGCGGAGATCATCGAGGTGGGGGAGAAGAACGCGGCGTGCAACATCCTGGTGAACGGCCACATGGACGGGCCCATCTGGGGCGTTGGCACCCACCCCTCCAGGGACGTGTTCCTGTCCGCCGCAGAGGACGGCACCGTGCGCCTCTGGGACATCCCGGAGAAGGTCAGCCGGCGCCCCCCCCCCCCCCCCCCCCCAAACATTAATTCACTCAATCAATTGACTGGTCGTTAGTTGTTAGTTAATGCTTAATACTACATTAACTAATGTCAATGAATGGTTAATTAATGCACCCATGTTGTAAAGGGTTACTGTACAGTATGGGTTACTGTTGATGGTACATACATACAAACAAGGCATTCTGTGAAAAATGTTTGCCTTTTGTCTTGGGGGAAACAGAAGATGCTGAACAAGGTGAACCTGGGTCACCCGGCCCGGGCCGTGAGCTACAGCCCCGAGGGGGACATGGTGGCCATCGGCATGAAGAACGGGGAGTTCATCATCCTGCTGGTGGCCTCGCTCAAGATCTGGGGCAAGAAGAGGGACCGCCGCTCCCCCATCCAGGACATCCGGTACGTTCCGGACGAGACTGTGATGGTACACTACGATGTTACGCTGCGTTTCTTTATGTTAAAGGAAAAAAATACTAATCATGTTGGAAAGCCACAATGGGAAACTGGTCGTCTCTGATCTCTATGATCTACTTCTGAAAAATAATGTGTCGGCAGGAAGTGAACCGACTATACATTGCTGTCATTGGTCGAGAACCCTTCAATAAGAACAAGTGCTATTAGTAGTTACAATGCCATATTCTGTATCGGTATATACTCGGTATTGGCCGATACCTGTATCGGGAAGGAAAAAGTGGTATTGGAAAATCTCCAAGATTTACAGCCTTTTCTATTTGACCCGATGATGTCAAATTATGTCGGTTTTCTCTGCAGTTTCAGCCCAGACTCCCGGTACTTGGCTGTGGGTTCCACCGAGAGTGCGGTGGATTTCTACGACCTGACTCTCGGGCCGCAGCTCAACCGCATCAACTGCTGCAGGGACATACCGAGCTTCGTCATGCAGATGGACTTCTCCGCCGACAGCTGCTACGTCCAGGTATCGCACGCACGCCGCAGAGATAGGCCTTCACTACTGCAGGGCTGATGCCTGCCATCACAATGTTACCCAGATTGGCTCTGGCCACAGCTGTTAATAGTGCCTGGCCGGTTTGGAGAACTTTACTGAGGAGCACTGTTGATACATTTTCATAAACAAGCAAGAGGGCTGCTCCTAATGTGGACCAGTCTGTTTTCGATCGCTATCGCGGCAGCTTCAAACCGACCCAACGGTATATTTTATCTTGAAGAAGATAAGCCTTTTGTTGATAAGAAAGATGTGTTCACCAACAATTGTATTTCCCAACAGTCGATCAGAGGTTGATAGATTTAGTTTAGTTTCTCTGATTGGTTATAAGTCTATCCATTTGCGTCCAGAGGAATATAGTTGAACGCCACTTGAAAATCCTGAAAACTGAAAGTGTTCCAGAACAATTTGATTCTGCCAGCTGGCCTTGGGATGCCAGGCTACTGTCTGACTATCGCAATCTCTTATCTTCTCCATGGCCCCCAGGTCTCCACAGGAGCTTATAAAAGACTGGTGTATGAGGTGCCATCGGGGAAGCAGGTCACGGAGCAGATCCACATCGACAGGATAACCTGGGCTACATGGACAAGGTCAGCAGCCATGGTTACATTTACATTTTACATTTAGGGCATTTAGCAGATGCTTTTATCCAAAGCAAATTAAGATAAGTCCATTTTTCAGAAGAAAGAGAAACAATATATCGCTGTGGTTAGTAAGGATGTTCATAGAAACAAGTGCCAAACACGTTCAATGCAAGGTTAACCCATTTCCCGTATGCAACAAAGATAGCTAGGATAAGATGCTACACAATGCTAACTACTATTATTAAGTGCAAGGACGTACAACATACAATAAGTGTGTATATTAAGTGCCAGGACGTACAACATACAATAAGTATGTACATTAAGAACCAGGACATACAACAGACAATAAGTGTATACATAAAGAACCAGGACAGAGAAGCGACAATAAGTGCCTAAGAGGGATGTGGGAGTGGGTGGGCGGGTAGGGGGGGGAGGCTCTAGCAGGTCATCTTCATGTTAACGTTTGGGTCCTTGTGCTTAGTGTGCTCGGGGATGAAGGTAATCGGGATCTGGTCCCGGAATACGGACAAGGCGGACGTCACCTGTGCCTGCGTGTCCCACTCGGGCCTCAACGTCGTCACAGGCGACGACTTTGGGATGGTCAAGCTGTTTGACTTCCCGTGTCCAGAGAAATTTGTGAGTACCTCTCTGGGGAATGTTGTTTTGATAGTGCTGATGTAAGGCAACTAATAGCTACTCAACCTTCAGCGTCTGATGAATGAAATGACTTGAGGATAACATCAGTTAAGAGATAACATAGTACTGATTAAATTAGTACGAAATTTAAGGACAGCATTATAAATGCATAAATGTGAAAATATCGAGAGCTGAGACGGACAGTATTGACAGCATATGTTATGTTATTAGATATATACTTACATAGGGAAAATGTATTAGTATTATTTAATCCTGGTTTTGGTTTCCTTGTTAGGCGAAACACAAACGCTACTTGGGCCACTCGGCTCATCTGACCAACGCCCGTTTCACAAACGGGGATCGCTACGTGGTCAGCGCGGGCGGGGATGACCGGAGGTATGATCCTTCAGACTTAATCCCCTAGTGATGACAACCTCTACACACATCAACCCCTGGGAGAAATACTGAAATGAATCTGGGTGAAATTAACCTCAATTAACCTTTTGTACTCCCTATGTCCAGCCTGTTTGTCTGGAGGTGTGTCCACGCCCCTCATTGAGGATAACAACAACAACAGTGGAGTGTTCTCCCATGATGAGTCTCCAGGTGAAGCATGGACCCTCGCCCTGTAGGCTAGGACATAGAACAGATGTGGCAGCTATCCCATGACAGAAGACCTGACCTGACTTACTGCCTCAGAAAACAAAAAGTGCAAGAGTATACTCGGTGCAAGTCTCATCAGTTCTCACCATGGATAGAGGGCGATCTAAAGTATTTCTCTCGAACAAACAAAACAAAATGTATTTTAAACGTGTTTTATGATTTTTATTTTTCAAAGTAAGAGCGGCGTGACTGACGATGCCATTTCAGAAAACATGTAGCAACTGACTAAGCCTTAAATCTACATGAGGTGATGCATTCGGTTATTACTTTTCTAATGTCATCATTCCTTTGACGCTGTCGGACCATGCACTTGGTTTCACGATGTGAATTGCTTCTTTTTTTTTACCAAGTATTTGAAACTCTCGTGGCCTTCCTCCTGAATGTAACATCCACGGTTATGTTCTGGATGTCAGCATGCCAAAGCATACTATGCACTGTTCAACTGACCTGGTCACTGTGTCCCCCCCTCCACCCAGTGGTTTGTTCATGTGACTGTGTTATTGATAATGGTTGAACCTCACCCCCCCCCCCCCCCCCCCACACCACCAGTGAGTGACTATGTGTGTTTAGCCGTCCTGTAGCTTGTACTAGTACCCCCACACACACACAGACACACACCTCCATTGTGTTTTGAACTGGTTCTTGGGGATATGTTGGTGGTGATGTGGGTGTGCATGGCTAACTGAAGGACAATCTGTCTGACCAAACTCCTAAGTAAAACAAAGAGGTAACAAGTTACTTTTTTTCCATGATACTGTTGCATTTCTCTGGGGTCACTTTTCAGTGTGCTGCTATGGCGTGTTATTGTTGTGCTTTTGTTTTTAAATTGTGACTCCCCCCCCCCCCCCTGAGAGTCATTGTTGAAACTGGTGATGTGAAATGTGTAAAAGATATATTGCTTAACTTGAATGTTTTATCATAGAGGAAACATGGAAAGGTGCAAAGGATTTTGCCCTTTGTATTATGTCTAATGAACAAGTTGTTTCTGCATACCTTGTTTTTCATTGCACCAATGTAAATATCATTTGTAGATATTGTTTTTGTATATTTTGTGAGATGTTTTCTTAAATACTAATTTAATAAAAAAAGATTAAAAAAACAATGAACACAATAAATTGAGCTTTAGAGTGAGCTACAACATGCCAATTTAAATGGACACATATACACTTCCAGAATTATTAATTTAAAAAATATATCTAAAGTTTGGTGAAAACATATCGATATGTAGGTAGTGTATATACAAAGGAGAAATACCTAATTAATGTTAAGAAATGCCCAGCATTTCTCCTGAAAAGTATTCTTATAATCCAAAGTATAACAACTTGAATAGTAGGCCTTGTCTAAACTCATACCCTCACCCTTTCCTTCATACATAAATACACAAGCACACACATAACAATTAAAAATAAGTCAAAGATGGTATTTAGGAGGAAAAAGATAATATGTATTTAAATATATTGCATATATAATTAATTTTATACATTTTACATAATAACATATCACACTCAATATTAATTTCAATAAACAACATATTCTGCTTTGGCCAGTGTTGCCAATAGGTATGGGATCTGTACTGTTGGATGTGGCCAAGTGAATGCTTGAGTATGCTTGAGTATGCTTAGTGAACACTGTAATCAAATCTCTGGTCTCATAACTTCACAGAGAAGGAGCTGCCACATGAGCAGCCGTGGTCGGCCTGTGGATTCTTCTGCATTTGGAAAGCGGCTCGGATCAGCTCGTTGGTGTAGTCCAGGGTCGACCCCTTCACAAACTCCAGGCTGTCTTGGTCCACGATGACTCCCACCCCGTCCTGCTCAAACACCCTAGGGAGAGACGATGTTGCAGCAATGAATAGGTGGTATGGGGGTGAGAAAATAGTTGATGACCAATCGTCATCCAAGGAGAGAAACATCTGGTCATCTGACGTATTTTACCTGTCATCCTCATCCCTGTTCTGGTCAACGGAGAACTTGTACTGGAACCCTGAACAGCCCCCTCCTTCCACATGGATCCTCAGATACTCTCCCTTCTCCATGATCTCCTTGAGCCGCTGGATAAAGGAAACAGAAATATGCTCAATCACTTCTGATACTTAAATAAATACATGAAGAGCGTCTGAGATGTTTAAATCCTCCTACAAATGGCCTAACACACGAATGTCCTTCAAGGTAAAGACATCCTTATCGTTGCTTTATCCCAGTGTGCTCTGATTACTTCGGCTATGTCCTCACCTTTACGCATGATGCGCTGAGCTTCACTCCTTCATCGGCTGAGGAGGGCATTGCCGGTTCTACCTGCGCGGCGGTGCTGCTGTATCCCCTGAGACCTTCTGCGTGAGGAATCCGAGGCTGGGGGCAACATTTCACCATTGGCTGACTCACATGGACGCCGCTGAGACGAGATGTAGCCCTAGAACACATCCAAGGAATAAACCAGGTTTTAGAATGACGATTCTATTATCTGATTAGATATGGGTTGTCCTTTCTAAAGGAGTTGCCCTGACCCCGGAACAACTAGCTAACGCTTGCTAAGCTGTAGCTATTAAACAGTCGATCAACGTAATCGTACATAATAATATTAATGAATCATGACATTACCAAATTGTTGTATTGGTTTATTCAATCAACATTACCTCGCAAAGTCCAGTACTCTTGCTTTTGATGCACTTATCATCGCAGCCCTAACGAATGACATCTTTCATAACAAATTGCCTTAGTCCCGCCCTTTGACGACAGAGTTGACTTTGTGAAACAAAGTAGATTACATGATTGGTTCGACTCGTTGTCAGTCGGATAGAAACCACGGTATTGGGTATAAATTCTTGCTCAGCAGTGCGTAGGTCAGATACAAATCACTCGATTCGTTACAAGGCCAGTCACTCGAAAATAGGCGTTTCCTACACCCGCCGCACCGCCCATTCGCCGACGCCTGAAATATGGAAAGAAACCAACCAACCAGCACAGAGGAGGGCGTCACCGGGGTCGCGTGACAGAGACTCATAAGAAGCGGTGACCAGAGATTGTTGTTCCTCAAAAGCGGAAGCATTTTGCGAGGTAAGTTAATTGACCAAAATTTTACTTCGTTCGTAAACCTGTCATATACAAATTTCAACTTGTTTGTCTATTTATAACAAAGTAAGTTCGTTTGTACAACCCCACCAGTTACACCAGCAGTGGGAACAAACGCACCCTTGATAAATGTTACTCATGGTCGGCTGTTGAATGTAGGTGAGTCCTTCTGTCTTCTATAAATGGGACATTCACCAACCACGTTATCGATTTTTATTTTAGAACCAAGCACGAACAATGGTTTTCCGAACTGCGTGTGTCGTGTGGGTGTCCCTTATCGCCTTCACCTGTGCGGAGCCCGTCAAATATCTCGACTGTGGTAAGTTTCTTCAGTAGGCCTACATCTTTATTTTTACTATGCGTTTGTAGAAAAAAAAACGTTAATTTGATGATTCCAACGTGGAATTTTTGTGTTAAAAGTTTTAGAAAAAAGAAAGATGTAGTGACATTGGACATTTTCTCATATTGATAAGTTTAGCTTGATCCATAAAGGCTCGCTACGTTAAGAGCTGAGGTGATGAAGTAGGTTTTAATTATATTTAACTGAACAGTTGCACCTGTGTTAAGAAGACCTGGTTGACGAACGTGCATTTAACTATTAAAGCAGCTGACGCGTTGACTAAACCTACTGCAGTTCTCAAAAAGCAGAAAGACTTGACTCATCCCTTGCATGTTCACGTGCTTCAAGCGGATGTGTGAATATTGTTTTCCAGGATCAGCTGTTGGAAAGGTTTCGATTGTGGACATTAAACCCTGCCCTAATCAGCCTTGCCAGCTACATAAAGGACAATCTTACAGCGTCAATGTGACTTTCAGCAGTGGTAAGTAGGGAAAGGTCTTTTCAGATATGTAAATGGACCAACATGATTGTGATCAAACTGATCACTTCTTTCCCTACTCTTGTTTTACAGCTGTGGCAAGCCAGACCAGCAAAGCCATTGTCCACGGGGTCATTGCTGGCGTTCCCATCCCCTTTCCTATTCCAATCCAAGATGGCTGCAAATCTGGAATTGCATGCCCCATTCAGAAGGAGGCAAACTACCACTATGTGAATGACCTACCTGTTAAAACGGAATATCCCTCTGTAAGTCAACAGTGTTTGTTATATGTGCTAATGCATCTTGTGATACTAACATGACTTGTGGTCTTTAAGACCTTTTGGTCTGCTATGTAGCCCACTTTCATGGTCGGCGCCTGCTGAAGACATTGTATCGTTTCCCCTTTGTCGCACTCGCTTCAGTTTTTGTAATTGTGTTTAACTTTTCCTTGCAGATAAAGCTTTTGGTGGAGTGGGAACTAAAGGATGACGACGGCAAGGATCTGTTCTGCATCGAGTTCCCAGTCCAGATTGTCAGCTGAATAGGCACATTCCATTTTGCTTTTTAATTATAAAAGGGAGTTCAACTGTGAACAAAAAATGTGTCTGCTTTGAAGATTTACAACCTGCTCTGATTTTATATCAATTATGTTTTAAGGACTGCTCCCTTCAGTTCTAATAACTTCTTCCATCAAGTTCCTCTTAACACAGTATTGTGAGGTTAAGTTGGACACCTACTCTTCCCTACCTTGGTGAATCATTTCCTCTTACCGTCTTGACTAGTCAGGATCCAGGGCACATTCTCTAACTGTATTTTGCAATGGTGTTGAATAGCGGTGATTAGTTTTTCTGAACTCTTCTAATAAACGACAGTTCTGACAAGGATTAAATTGCAAGTTTGTTGGTAATTGGAAAAATAATTCAAGTCAAATTGGAAATGGGTATTACATTTTTATTTGACAAAGGATAGAAATACTAATGCTAGCCAAAAATGTTTCACTTCATTATAATCCTGCGCAAGATGTCTCTAGGCCAATGGTGTTTAACTGAACAATGTCTGCTTTGAAGTTTATTTACAAACTAAGGACTGCTCCCTTCATAGTTCTAATAACTTCCATCAAGTTCCTCTTAACACAGTATTGAGGTTAAGTTGGCCCCTACTCTTCCCTACCTTGGTGAATTGTTTCCTTACTGTCCGACTGCTGTGTAGTCAGGATCCAGAGCACATTCTAACTACTGTAATGTTTAGATTTAATAGTGATCGGTTTTTCTGAAGTCTTCTAATAAACATTTCTGACAATTGTAAGTTTGTGGGTAATTGGTAAAATAATTCAAGTCAACTTGGAAATGGGTATTTTTATTTCACAAAGGATAGAAATACTAATACTAGCCAAAATTTTTCACTTTATCATGCACAAGATGTCTCTAGTCTAGACCAATGGTGTGGTTGTCCTAGTCTCGGTTTGAGCTGGATCAATGTGCTTCATTTCTAATGCAAGCTTGCATGAGCTTCATAAAAGCGTTAATACTTGAGGTTCAAAAGTGAGAAATTGGCTAGTGAACTATTCAAACCTAATAGTGTAACGGGAGCATTTTCAGTTGATTCAATCAATGAGCAATTTGTTCACTTTTTTTGCAGTTGGATTTGACAGGCAAGAAAAGCTAAAGAAAATATCCCTTTAGACTTAGGAAGCATCTTGAAGTTTAACACAGTGAGACGAGCAATTAAGAAGCGGTGAACTCTGCAAACCCCCATCAATCCATGTTTTTTTGGGGGTGAGGTGGGCTATGGTCGGACTACGTTGAGTGAACTGAGTCGTTGCTTCCTTAATGTCCAGTTTGTTGTAGCCTCTCGAGTCGCTGGAGCAGAGCATTCCCAAAGGCCTCTCTGTATCCTGGACTTAGTGTGTCCAGAAGGGAGTAAATGGTCTCGTGATACTGGGTGCTTAAATCTTCATTCACTTCATCGAAGGCATAGCCCACCACCTAATAAGACAAGTAGATTTAATTGAACACACATGCAACAGGGATTAGCCACAAAACAATTGTGTCTTGTAGTTTCTTACCCTCAATCCAGCCTCTGTGAGTTCAAGGCAGTAGCGATTGGTCTCTCTTGTTTCCACATTTATGTACGCAACGTCCAATGCGCTGTCGAGGCTTTGTGACACGTACATTTCGTTCACGGCAAAGAGTACATCACTGACCACGGCGTCCGCCTCCGATCTCATGTCCTTGACGCCTCCCAGCTCGATGCCTTCTCTAAACGAGGAGGAGTCCTCTGGCTGGAAATCCACTTCCATCTCCTGAAGTCAAAGAGCAATCACAGCAAGAGGGATACATTAAATAAAATCCGGTCGCCATCAATGCTTTTTGACAGGTCAAATTTGTGCTCACGTTCGATGATTTTTTTTTCACCCGAAGAAATGTTTACTGAATCTGCTTACCATTGGCCTAGCCATCAGAACTCAATTAATTAAAGCGTTTGACGATGACGTAGTCGTACTTTTCAGTTAGATATCGTAATAACCTGAGCCGTCCTTGAGCAAATCATCGGCGCGTTTTCATGGCATGCAAGGAAAACAATCGCACAGCTAGCATTACCAAACACACGAAAGGCAACAACTAAACAACGTGCATCCAATTCACCAGACCACGGCTTATGGTGGAACAACATTATTTTACGATCTTAATGAAAAACACAAGTAGCCTATACGATGTTTGATTATTATACATATACTAAACGATGCATACAACTTTCTGCTGGCCCCCCAGTTCTCCTTCACCTCTTCGGGTACACTGCACGTCAGGCTAACTGGGTAAATCGTCGCGGCGACACCGTTCCCGGTCCAAAGTAGCGCCAATTAGCTGCTAACAGTTAATCCTGCACACTGTATTTCCAACAAACGATGTTTCTGGTTGCATCCTTGCACACATATGGTTAACACGAGAGCTATTTAACAGCAATTGCGAGCCCTAGAGTGGAGTCGTTGTCCCGCACCGACTCAGCTTCGCCATGTTGTGATGACATCATGGCGGAAGAGAGCCCCTCGTCCCACGTCGAGCCGTTTCCGCCGTTTCGCTGACGTCACGGCCGGTCACAACACGAGCCCTTCTCACGGCGCGCAGCCTCCACTGGCAGGGAGCCGCCGAAGTGTTTGTAAACAAGTCAAGCAGCAGCAGGCGGGGAGTGAAGCAACACCCCGGCCGAGGCCACCATGACCCACGGTGCGTTAGACCGCGACGAGGTGTTGGATGTGTCACTGTGTTCACTGAACACAGCTGCGTTTGTTGTTGTTGCAAAACAACTCGGGAAGTTTTAGGTTAGCGGCTTGTTAGCATGGTAGCTCCTTGTCGTTAGCTTGCTAGGAAACAACAGCCAGTCAACGTTAGCCCAGTGCTGGAGCCTTATGACATCGAGCTAAATATTTGCTGACTGGATAGGTAAGCTAGACATGCTAGCTTATAGCTTCGTCCCTGACAAACACAACATACATTTCTGTATGTTGTGACATCTCTAGCGGACCCTGGACAATGTAACACAGATTGCTAGGTAATTACTATCGTGTCATCTGCTGGGTGACACCGGTTGTTGATAATAAGGACTATAGTCATTCTCTATTTTTCATTGTAGGCCGATTCGTTCATATTGGGAACCTTCATTCCCTTGTATTTGTTGTTTGGCCACAGCTGTCTATGACATTTAGCACAATGTCCCTGAATACATGAAGATTCATGCATTCATGTTTTCTTTTGTGTGAATTTCTAGGTGCAGCATACTGGAGTCGGACCAACTGTCACACATATACCACATTATCATCACACATTTTAATGTGCCTCTAACCGTGAAGAATGGAAGATGTTTGAATTCCATTAACTGACTTCCATAAATCAACGGGATGACATCTTATTTTAATCCACGATAAACGGAAGTTTCTCTCTTTGCGTCATCGCCTGCAACTCAGGAGCCACGGGTCTGTTTCATTTGTTGGTACAGAAAGTTTGTCAAGATGCCGTGGCCCTTTTCAGAGTCCATTAAAAAGCGGGCTTGCAGATATCTTCTGCATCGATATCTAGGCAACTTTCTCCAGGAGAAGCTGAGCCTGGATCAGCTTAGCTTGGACCTTTATCTGGGCACTGGGACGCTCGCACAAGTCCCCTTGGACAAATGGGTAGGGGTTCTCGTCAAAATAATACATGAATAAAGTGAAATTAACTATGAGTATTACACATGCATTGGACATGTATAACCACAATCCTTCTGCCCCTCAGTCCCTGAATGAGCTGCTCGAAACGGCAGACGCCCCTGTGGAGGTTATAGAAGGCTTCATCCAGACCATCTCGCTCACAGTGCCATGGGCTGCTCTGCTGCAGGAGAACTGTGCCCTGGAGGTCAGAGGCCTGGAGATGGTGTTCAGACCCAGGCCAAGAATGGGTATGGGTGCTGTACTACAGATGCATTCCTAAATTCCTGCTAATAATCCCTTACGTTGTTGTGTATTAAGTAGGCTAGATATGGTTGAATCAATGGGATCCTGATTCCTGTCCTATATCTGCTGTGTTCCAGGTACTGGTCTTGAACCCATGTACTGGTCTAGTTTCATGACCAGCAGTATGCAGCTCGCCAAGGAGTGTCTGAGCCAGAGGCTAACCGATGACATAGGGGAGAGCTTCCAGCCCTTTGAAGGGTTGGAGAAGTTTGCAGAAACCATAGAAACAGGTATACAGTAGTTTGTCTACGTTAAAAGGTAACACTATAAACACGTGTTATCCAATTTTGTTGTACATTTAATGAGTACACATTTATCTCTTCAGTTCTCAGAAGGGTCAAGGTGACATTTCTGGATACAATCCTCAGAATTGAGCATGTGCCTGATAATTCCAAGACCGGTATTGCTCTTGAGATTCGGATCAACAAGTAAGTTCTAAAATGTATTTTATAAAACGTGTATTTATTGTTCATGCACTTTTGGGATGCTTTCCTCCCACCTCCTGGCCAACAACTTCCATCCTTTTTCTGTTAGGATTGTTTACTGTGACGAAACAGATGAGGACAGCTCCAGCGTGGACGTACACCAGCCAACCACGTTCGCTCGTAAAAACTTTCAGATGGAAGGCGTCACGGTTTTCTGGGACGAGTTCTCCGAGGCCTCCCGAGCTGGGCTCAAGTCCTCGCCTCCACCTGCTGTGAGTGCTGCTGTAGGGCGCTATCACAATGGGGTTTGTTTTAGGAACAAACCTATTCTATATCGACTTTATCATCACAATGTTGTCTATGTTGGGGATAAACCAATTCAGGGTGTCCCGTTTAATGGACTTAAAGGGGTGTTACTATGCCAACAGGTGTGAGTATGATCAGCCATTACAAGCCGTTGAAAATCTGCCCTTTCATCTCTTGGAACTCCGAACTATAAAACTCTTGGAAAGAATAATTGTCCTGAAATGTCCAAACAATTATTTTCCAATGCTATTGGATAATTCATGTTATTTTATTTGACAATATAAACCATGTCCCCCTCTTTCCCTACAGGAGACGGAGGCCAAGCTCTCGCCAAGTTGGAATCCAAGAATAATATGCGAGCCTCATCCGCAGTTCACAGAGCCTGTGGCTTCTGCCGCGGCCTTCGAACCCATACAGATTGGGTGCCTTGGTGGTAAAACCGAGCTGTCTCTCACGCTGAAGCACAACCTAGCCTTGCCTGGAGCAAAAGTACGTTTGAGTTAAAACAACCTCATTTCCCTTTCCATTACTCAATGAGCCAAAGGGATGTCTTTGTTATGATATCCTTTGTTGCACCTGCACTTTTGGGCCTCTGTCTGCCCCTTTCTGATACCATCTGTGCTCCTCAGTTGGACGTCGATGGACACATCGACTCTGTCATCGTTCTGCTGTCCCCGCGCCAAGTCCACCTTCTCCTGGACATGGTTGGAGCTTTCTCAGGGGGAGGAGGTAAGACTTGTTCCAGCCTCGCTCGCTTCCCGATACCCCGACGAGGACTCTTGATGATCCGTGACCTCAATGCACCGTCCTTCCTGTCTGAAGGAGCTCAGGAATGTTCCAAGGACAGGAAGAGTCGGCCCATACAGCAGGAGGATGAGTACCGCCTGCACATGGAGCTCAACCGCTGTCTGAAGAAGGACACGGACCTCCCCGGCGGGGACCCCGACCTCTTCCAGAGCCATGCCACACGAGCCACGTCCAGCCGAGGTTGGGCCACGACATAACCCCAGTTCTGATGTCCATACAGAGCTTTCCCTGCTCAACTGATGACCCTTCTTTATTTGTATCTATCGCTTCTCTGTCCTTGAACTGGCGGTTTGCACAGAGGATGTGTTCTTCTCAATGGCTGACATGGACATGTCACACAGCCTGTCGTCCCTTCCCCCGCTTGGGGAGCCGCCCACAGTGGACCTGGACCTGTCACTCAACAGCAACTACAGCAGCTCCCCTGGAGTGTCTCCCTCTGGCACTGCCCATGTAGGTGCACCCTGCTATAAGCTGGCTTAATTTGTTCCAATATGGACAGTAGCATTAGGAGCATTTAAATGCATAACCTAGCGTTTTTTTATTTTGTATTCAAGTTTAGTGTCTAGGTATAAAGAACTTGACTTGACGTGAGCATGTGTCCTTCCTCGCAGGCTATCTGGGATGATTACCCCGAGGTGCCACGGCAACGAGAGAAGCTGACCAACCCGACACCATTCCACGTGCGGGATTCACAACTGCCACAAAAAATACAGAGACAGACATGTACGTGGATGAAAAAATAGACGATTGGCAAATGTTGAAAACTGCATGGGTTTATTTTCTGTTGTATTTTCAGCTCATCCCTCCAAAACGCACTGTGACGAGTCGAGGCCAGAACTGGTGTTTAAGCTCGTGCTCGGCAGCATGGCCGTGGTGGTCCTCCACATCGACCCCCTACCCCCACCCAACGCTTCACCCAGCCCCCTCGGCCCGATCGCCACAGACTTCTTCAGCCTGGTGGGGCCGGGCCGCCTCCAGCCATCTGCCTTCGTCCGCTCTCGGACCACATTCGACCAAGCATGTCCCCATGACCACCTCAGGTACTGCTTATGATGGGCCATGTTCCGAAACCGATAACGGTATCAGAAATCCTTCCGATACTGCCTAGAATGCAGTATTGGGTATCGGCAAGTCTAGGCGCCGATCCAATTCTACAAATTTACTAGACAGGCAAAGAACATCGCTAAAACACTACGGTGTAATGCTGCGTTCGTAAATGGCCAGAGGTGTAAAGTCAGAACGGGACACGAGTCATCTACAACCCAAGTGTGTTTTGAGCTACCAAGTCGGAGCAACATGGATGCATGGACGCTTAAGTACAAGAATACAAATGTATTATAATAATTATCGATTATTGTCGACAGTAAGTGAACCGACGATACATTGCTGTCATCGTAAGAACCAATCAATGAGAACAAGTGCTATTAGTAGTTACAATGCTAGATGCTATCTCGGTAAAAACTCAGTATCGACTAATACTGAAGTTCAGGAATCGGAATCGGGAAGGAAAAAAATGTATCTGAACATTTCTACTAACCACCTTGTCCTTTTGGCCAACCTCATAGGGCTTCTATATCGCTCTGAACAGGTGATTTGGTGTGAAGCTTTCTGTGTGGCTGAACTGGCTCCATCTCCGTAGGTTCGTAGGCCAGGGGCTGAAGATCAACTATGAGCACTGTCAGGGCTCCAGCCTGCGCACCTTCTCCACCGACGTGTCTCTGGACCAGATGGAGCTGCTGGAGTGTCTCTTCTCCTCCGAGGGGCGCGTTGGCCCGCACAGAAAGGCTCAGTACACCGAGGTGAGACTGTAACACTCTTTGTAGTGTTCACCTGGCATGACCTGTTAAGAGTTTTATCTCACGCCTGTCACTGTCGCCGCCTCAGCTCCTGACATTTGACACCACGGCTAATGCCGACGCATCATCCGCACCCTGCCTTCACCTGCTGTACAAACTGGCGGAGCGCAGAGGCCCTCAGGTAAACGCCAGTGAACAATAACAACACAATGACAACAACACAATAACAACAACACAAAGTCTGTGCCACAGCCTAGCCCGGGATCCTGTGAGTGTGTTTTCCCTCCAGGGTGGGCAGGTGCGTCTGAGCACCATCCCCAGGAAGGCTGACCTCCAGCTGGAGCTGGGCTCGGCCCGCTTCGAGCTAGACATCAGCATCGTGGACCGCCTAAACTCCCTGCTGCAGCCCCAGAAGCTTGCCACCACGGAGATGATGGCCTCCCACATGTACACCTCCTACAACAAACACGTCAGCCTGGTGAGGAACCTCCCTGCACGCCACATGCCGTGCAGTTCCACCTCTCTATTTGTGGCTTGGGGAAAGGGGAAGTGCCTTGTATAGTTCTGAGACGCTCTGATAAGATCATGTGTTTGAGGCTGATGTGCGAGTGTTAATTTAGACAAACAACCATGTCAACTGGAACCTTTTTGATGGTCTTTTTTTTTACTTTGTGTGTGAGGAAGGATGTATTTATGTACCATGTTGTCTCGTCCCTGCGGTCGGTGAGGGTTTCAGTTCGAACAACTATTGTTTTGAACAGTATCACCGATGCATTATTTATCTTTATTTTTTGTACCTGATGGAAGTATGTTTTGTTTTATATGTCTTACAGGAGTTTTATATTTTGTTAATGCATAATAATTAACAATTATTCGCCGAAGTGGATAGTGGTGAATAGTGAATAGGACTATTTACCACTATCCACAGAGCCTGAGGAGAATAATTGTTTTAGTACATACTACCTTGAAAAACACGTAGTCCATATTTTGTGGCTTTTTTGGTGTTTGTTGGGATTGCGTTTTGTTGTATTTCCGAGTCTGTCACTGTAGCAAAACGAGAGTTTGCGCCCGCCATTTTGCGACAATCATTATCCCGAGTTTCGTAGGTGGATAATGAAGATTATCCCGAGATAGCGAACCAATCAGATTGCGCCATCTAGGGAGGTTTCTGTGTAGTATGTACTAATTAAATATATATATATTTATTTTTATACATTGGTAGTCAAGGCGGGGCCTTATTGTTGCTAAGGCCTGCCTTAACCATACAATGCTGGGGGAAAAACTGTAATCA
Organism: Melanogrammus aeglefinus; assembly: GCA_900291075.1. Taxonomy (NCBI): domain Eukaryota; kingdom Metazoa; phylum Chordata; class Actinopteri; order Gadiformes; family Gadidae; genus Melanogrammus; species Melanogrammus aeglefinus. The sequence continues at coordinate 58,040 of OLKM01000868.1, forward strand.
TACTACAATCAATTAATGATCAATGCTTAAACATTCAAGCCACTGCTATCGTCGTGCTGACATGTAATGGCCTAACTGCTACAGCCTGTAGCCTCTAGGGTCCTGTGTAGTGGGTGGGTATGCAGAGACCTGACGTACTCTTCATGAACTCCACAGCACAAGGCCTTCGCAGAGGTGTTCCTGGAGGACATCCGCGCCCCCACCCACTGCTACGTCACCCTGAGCATCCACGCCCCCGTGATGCGCCTGGCCGTCCGCTTCCCCATCCCAGACCTGCGCTCGGACCAGGAGCGGGGCCCCTGGTTCAAGAAGTCCCTGCAGAAGGAGGTGCTGTACCTGGACCTGGAGGACCTAGAGCTGAAGACAGAGTTCATGGGGGGCAGCTCCCCCGACCAGACCAAGATGGAGCTTATCTTCCGGGAGCTCACCGGTACAGGACCACAAAAGCATGCCTCTTTGTGTATGTGTGTGTGCGCGCTTGCGTGTGGAAACCTTGAAACCTAAAACAACCTCTCATCGTCTCCTTCACCCAGGGCGGTTCCAAGAGGAACCGGACCAGGCCGCCACCCGGTTCCTCCGAGTGTCCCACACTATGGACGGAGACATGGCGACGTCTGAGAGCGGCAAATTCGATTGGCCCAGGTGAGCACAACAGACCCATTCGAGCCGATAACCAAACTGAGGATCTCAATGCCGGGGCGGTCCATGATGATGCGGGGGGGTCCCCGTCTCGGTAGGGTGGTGCTGAAGGTGAACCCCATGGCGGTCCACTCCATCCTGGAGCGCGTGACCGCTGAGGATGACGAGGGGCCCGAGGACCACTCCCCCGAGGAGGAGGAGGAGGAAGGGGCGGCCCACTCTCTGAAGGACGTGTGTGACTTTGGGAAACCGGAGCCGTCGCCCTTCTCGTCGCGGAGGGTCATGTACGAGAACGAGGAGGTGGGTGCTACACCGAAGAGGAGGATGTTATTTCAATCATTCTCATATGAACACTTCAAAGGAACAGGGCGCCTTTATATAGCTCTACATGAAAAAACAAAAGACAGATCACTAGAATTGAGGGATTTCTTTTTATTTCAGCTCTTGGTGATTGTGCCGAATTGTTGAGTTTTAATAGTAGCATAAGGCTACGGTTAACTGTAATAAATGTCAAGATCCAAGAAGCAATGTAGCATGGACTATCTGTAATCTAAAGCTGCCATACAAAATAAGGTTTAAATTCAAGTCAATTGTATTAATCCCACTGGGGACAATCAGTTTCAAGAGTGCACCAAGGATTTCTAACTCTGCGCGTCCCATTGTGTTATCTTCAGATGGTGATTCCTGGTGACATCGCCGAGATGACTGAGTTCCAGGATAAGACCATGAACAACTCCCGCTTCATCCTGGAGCTAAGCCTCCCCAATGTGCAGCTGGCGCTGCCCAGCAAGGCCTTCTACGAGAAACTGCACAACAGGTACCAGACACACACCCAGCTGGCAAGTGTTCAGACCAGAGGAAAAAAACATAATGCCTTGATTTTTTTGGTCACCGTCGTCTTTTTTTTTTAACCAAAATAATTCCATACAACCCAAGTTGTTGTTCTCTACACTGTCTCTCTCAAACAGTGTATCCAAGAACACTAAAATCAGAGAAATTATGAGTCGTTATATCGGATAGATTTCTCTTGGAGATTAATCATCAATCCTTTCTAATGCCGCATGTCCAGCGATACCAATTTCGCAGATGCGCGTATCGTGATTTCGATATGAAAACGATACACTGCGCAGCCCTAATTCAGATCCACGTTGCTCGTTCACCCTTTCCCGCCACCGTGTGTTGACTGACATTGAACGGCTGGTTCCAGGATCAACAACGATCTGCTGCTGTGGGAGCCCACCGCGCCGTCCCCCGTGGAGACGGTGGAGAACATGCCCTACGGGGTGGGACTCTCGGTGGCCAGTCAGCTCATCACCACCTACGCTAAGGACAGCTTCAGCCAGTTCCGCTCCACCGGCACGGAGGGTAACATAAGTCCCCCATGATGCTTATCCCAAAGAATATGACCAGTTTCATAAAGTTATAAACCGCAGTATCTTCTCATCTAGAATGACATGTTGATAATGATTGGTTTGCTTAAGAAGCCAGATAATGTCATATTTTATGTAATTGGGCATTTTAGTATCGCTGAATCAAACCTACTTTGGCTGATTGTTTCTGAATCTATATCAGGATTATTTTATTTTATCTCATTTCATTGTATCTCATCTCATATGTTTTCAATAATGCTTTTGGCTCAGTTTGGGGAAAAAACAACAACATTGCAATTGCTCTTTGAATGCACACTTCTACCTACCTATCGTAAATCAAACCAAACCCTCCTGAAGTCCCCTTGAAGACGCTGAGCTCTGTCTGTTCCGCGCTCCCAGACGACACCAGCGGCTCCGAGGAGGACAACCCCCAGTACTACTCTCCGGCGGCAGACCTCCACCCCAGGTCTCGCAGGATGAGGAGCAGGTCCAAGGCCCAGACCAAGACCTCTCCAGAGCCTGTTCTCCGTGGTCCTGAGCGTCAACCACGGCCTGGTGTCCATTCACACCGATGCCAAGGTGAGCCCCCAGGAACAGACACTCGACGGTTCTTACTGTGCCTTCACAGCAGAAGCGGTGTGAATATTCGCGCTGCCTCAAAACCTTCACCACTACGAGTCTTTACTTTTTGTGAAAGTACGTTTTTAGGATTCATAATATCATCCGGAGGCGGACACAGCTTCACGTCACGACCAAGCACCAAGGGAACTTCGTGGAGATAACCATGCAAAATCTGCGTGAATCATGTATTCACGCACATTTTGAATGACAATGACATGTTGAAAATTCGTGCCATTCATTTGCGCCGCAGGTTTATCTCGCAGAAATTTTGCTTCTAAACACTTCTTTGCCTTGACTTTGTAAGGATGCGCGCCATGCCTTAATTTTTTTGTGTGAAAGCACCTTTAGCCGTCCAAACGGGGCGCTCACTGTCACGATTTATTGATTACGGTACTTATTCAACTTGTTTTTTTGGCTCTCCAGAGAGAGGACAAGACTTTGCTGAAAAACAAACACGGGGAGTTCTGGCTCGAGGTGAAGAACGCCACGCTGTTCACCGTGGCACAGTACGAGGGCTACAAAGACCAGCACTACATCTGCTTCCACACCAGCAACATCTGCATGTATCACCAAGGTAACCACACAAGGACACAGCAGACCTCCTACTCCCTCCATTCAAAACATGGTGGGCCTGTGCTGCGGATCCTTCTCACTAACATCGTGATGACGGTGACCTTCCCAGGACTCGTGGATACAGTCTCCCCTTGCACGGAGGTCAATCTGCCCTGCAGGACTCGCCCCCATTGGTTGGAGCCGGGCATCTACCAAACGGAGACAATCCCCGACCGGTCGTCCACGGCATCAGAGGGCATGGGCCTGGAGGCACACAGCATGCTCTCTGTAGCCATCAAGATCTCCGCCCAGAACACAGAGCGCACTGTGAAGGTACGCTCTGGGGCTGAATAAGAAACACTGGGAACACAATGAACGGCTTTAGATACAGAGGGGGATTCTCTAGTCCAGAGATTCTTCTAGATTTCCATGAGGTTTTTAGTCTTGGTGTTCTTTTTAAAGGCCTCCTAATTTCCCACAATGCAAATGTATGCTTAGTTGAAGTCAGTTGTAGTCAGCTGCAAATGTCTCCACATATTTCCTTAAAGCCTGGACCATCTAAGTGGCCAATTTCTGGCCACTTAGCTTTAACAGAAACACAGCAGAACACTCCAACCCCAGTTCCATTGGAATACCACGTCAGGAAACCTTGACATGCCTGAACAATTAGCGCACATTTCATCCGGGTAACTTGGTGTGTATTCTCTACTGGCCTTAACTTCCCCTACCTGTTGCAGGGGTAGCAAATGGGATTGGGCCTTAATACCTGCATGATGTAGGGGTTTGGCCCAAACTGACTAGCCTTTTCTCCTCGCTGTGTTTGGCAGGAGCTCCTGGTAGCCGTGGGAGTAAGAGGAGCCACCCTCCAGCACAGAGTGGTCCCACAAAGCCTGGGCTGGTACGACCAGGTAGGGTCTCAGACTGTCAGAAGATCCCATCATTGATCAACCAAGGGCCAAGGGTTTTAAAGCTTTTTAGGGGGATCATTCATGCCGATGGATCTCTAATTGTATGTTTTTCACTTCCACACATTAGATCGTGGACTTCCTGAATGTCTCTGATGAGCCCGGTGTTGGGCTACACCCCCCCCACCTCGGTCACCACGCTGCATCTACACCTGTGGAGCTGCTCTTTGGACTACAGGTGGCCATTCAGAGCTGTTCTGTTGATCAAGGTGTATGACAATAGTGCATCGTGGCAGTTGGTAAAAAAAGAACAGGCCTTTAATCTGTGGGAACTAGACAAGGCTCTCTATGAGGAACGTGTTTTACTCCCCTCTACCTCCTGAGTATGCTGTAGAGCTCGTCAACCTAAAGCCATATGAGCCAATGCAATAGCTATGCTATGGTAGTGCAATACAAATGGAAGCTGTATCTTATAGACTCTAAAATAATAAGATAAGATAAGTCGTAAAACAACAATATGAAAAAGAGGGAAGTCTGTGGTTTATGGAGTCATAAATAACATACAGGTGATGATGAGGTCATACGCCCCCCCTGCCTCGGGTCATATGTAGGTCACATGATACAGCATCGCTGTGTGAGGCTTGGATGGTGGGTGACTCATTAACTAGGAGACCAACGTTGGGCCCCCAGCATGAGTGACTGTGACCTGATACATGCTCTGCTTTGGCCCACAGACCGCTGTACCTGCCCCTGAGGTCTCTGCTGGTCATAGAGACGTTCAGCGTGTCCAGCAGCGTCTCTCTGGATCTGTCCTCGTCCACGCTCAGGTAGAGGCTTCCCTTCATCCAGTGGACCTGTTGAAAGCCCTCATCCCAGAAGCAACTTCCGTCTGACGTGTATGACGGGATGTGTAATCCAGTTTAAGAAATTGACTGCAAAAGGTTAAACATACGATGTGCTCACAGGCTTAAGGAAGCTCTCTACCCTACTCTGCGTCACCTGTCTACATGCATTTGTTTTGTACATTTTAAACATTACCTGTGTCTTTGTGTGTGTGTGTCTAATTACTAGAAACGATAGACCATGATATTTGAACAAACTTGTATCGTCCTAGTGTGGCTCTTACAGCAAACACATTGCTCAAAATCCTGTTATCTACAATAATACAGTGAAGTTGTGATCGTTGATTATTTTCAGGATCATCCTGGATGAGGCATCTCTATTCCTCTCCGACAAGAGCAATGCTGTTTCTGTTAATCTCCTGCGAGGTAAATCCTTTTTTCACGGGGGTCCAAGTCTTGCTGGGGTTTACAATGTCCAGCACTAGCGATTTGCCTATTCTCCGTTGTGTGTTCCAGACTATGTGCAAGTGGTGGACATGGGGACGTTGGAGTTGAGGATTACCGCCGTCAAACCCGGAGCCAACAGAGAACTGGTACGTGGAACTGGTATCTCTTCGGTTGGATGGTTGTGTTTTAAACTAGAGGTGGTTTGCTGATACTAATTGCCATCATGTCATGTTCTGTTCATAATCTCTTGCTGGGAGAGCAGTCTGAGCCCAGGTTTGAGCTGCGATGCTCCAGTGATGTCATCCACATCCGGACGTGCTCCGACTCGTGCGCCGCCCTCATGAACCTCATTCAGTATGTGGCCAGCTATGGAGACCTGCTTCCCCCTACTGGCCAGGACGCCAGGACCTTCAGCGCCCCCCAGAGGCCAAAGGTTGATGAGACACAATAACACTTTAATTCCCCAACAGAGACATTCAGACCAGTCGTCCAGTGTGTCGATAAAATGTAGTTATTCTATTGGATGAATGTAAGAATTGTTGGATATGAATAACCAATTAGTATTTCACATATTGCTTGGAGCAGGCGGAGTTGCCCAGCAGGCCCCCGTCTCTGACCCCGCTGCTCCCCGAGACGGAGCAGCAGATGCTGCAGGACCTGATGAGCGAGGCCATGGAGGAGATGGATGGGCAGCACGCCCAGGGCCTGCAGCACAACGGTGACAGCAGTTCATCACTGGGCACAGAGGCACACACCAGCTCCTTTGGTACCAGGGTTGGTGCTAAAACGCTCAGCATCTCTGCTCAACCGTTGTTTGTTTGTTTTCCCGCACAGGTGTTCACGAGACGCTCCATCAAGACCACGACCCGCCTCGCTCGGACCTCTTCCTGTTCCCCGACGAGAGCGGGAACCCCACCCAAGAGTCGAGCCCCTCCTACCCGGCCCTCCACTCGCCCCTGATCACCCCCGTCCCCAACCCGGCCCAGGAGGCGGACGACTTCTGCATCCTGGACACGCCCGGCTCCAGAGGAGATGTAGGCTCACTCACTGATCATTAGAACACCTTCACTGAGTCATCCCCTGCTCAGCGGCTGATGCTGCAATAGCGTGTTTATTAGCAGCAGCGTTCTGCCACTAGAGATGATCCAAATGATCAAGTGTAACGCTGAGTATGTGATGACTTGGCGACATCATAATCCAATCACCGTCAGCCCTGATGGGGGTTTGTTGAAGCCACTTTGCCTGGAATGGCATTTCAGTAATTGCTGGAAAGGTTATTATCACATTATGAGAAACCTAATTAACGCTTATTTCTGCCCAGTATTTCAAGGACAAGGGCATGTTTTGTGTTCAGCCAAAGTTTAATCATGCTGTGTTTCCAACCTAGTCTTAAGAATTCTGTGTCCTACTGCAGATACTGCTGGTTTCTGTTGTGACATGTCTGTCAAAGGATATGATTATTCAAAGTAATTGAGTCCATGGAAACGCAGCGTATGATTAATCGTGTGTGTGTGTGTGTGTGTGTGTGTGTGTGTGTGTGTGTGTGTGTGTGTGTGTGTGTGTGTGTGTGTGTGTGTGTGTGTGTGTGTGTGTGTGTGTGTGTGTGTGTGTGTGTGTGTGTGTGTCCGTGTCCTTCTCAGGACCGGAACCAGGAGCCCATAGTGACCCAGCTGACCCCCAGTCCCATATCGATCAAGGACAACTACTTCAGCCAGCCTTTGGAGGGAACGGGCTCGGGCCGGGGTGCCCCGAATTACCCGGTCCCAGAAGTGCGCTACCTCATCAAGGAGATCTCTGTGATCTGGCACCTGTACGGCGGCAAAGACTTTGGGAACATCACCTTCACGGCCTCTCCCGCCAGGAGTCGCGGGTGAGAGACAGGCACCCAGACACGTCACACGCCCCCACTCGTCGAGGTCGTTCGTGTTGCCAAACCCATTTGTTTTGTGTCTTCTCCGCGGCAGGACCACGCCCTACAGCTCCCCCTGCCAGACGCCGGTCCGACAGGTCCGGCCGGCTGGGGGCCGTCCCGGGGGAGGGAGAGGGAGGAACCCAGACGTCCTGATGGAAATACAGCTCAGCAAGGTAGCGCGACCCCCCCCCCCCTAGACACACCCTCCTCGTGCCCCCCGTCAGCGACAGCCTTCTGCAGATCCGTGGGGATGAATGCATTAACGGGCTGCGTGCGCCCCCCGCCCCAGGTCCGGTTCCAGCACGAGGTCTACCCTCAGGCCCCGGGGGCCCCGGGCTCCACCGCAGACCGGCCCGTGTCCCGGCAGGTGTTCACCGTGCAGGACCTGGAGATCCGAGACCGGCTGGCCACCTCGCAGATGAACAAGTTCCTCTACCTCTACTCCAGCAAGGAGATGCCCCGCAAAGCCCACTCCAACATGGTGAGGGCAGCGGCGGGGTCATGATACGACGAAGGCCCGCTGGCGTCACAGTGGCCGGGTGATGCTGGGGCTCTAGTTTGATTGTTCTGCTTTGTTTCCTCAGCTGACGGTCCGGGCGCTGCACATGTGCCCAGAGGCGGGCCAGGCCCCCCAGGAGTGCTGCTTACGGGTTTCCTTGATGCCCCTTCGCCTGAAACATCGACCAGGTAGACCAACCAATCCGAACAGAGTTTGGTCTGTACATCAAATGAACATAAAGACCTACCTATTCAGGGCCCAGGCTTGTCTGAAGGTATTTCTGTACAAATCCCTTTTAAGGAACAACCTTTGCATTGAACGCCATTGTTTTTGTCTGTAGGATGCCCTGTTCTTCTTGAAGGACTTCTTCAGCAGTCTTGCTGCAGACGTAGAGCTGTTCTCTCCACCCGACCAGGAAGGTAAACCCACTTCAATCCTCTAAGTAACTTTGTGAGGTCTTCGGAAGATCACTGTAAACTTAAGAACTACACACTGTCAATTTCCTGCATAAGTCTTATGTTTCTTTTGATCTTGTGTCCAAAGCGCTCTGCGTCTCCGTGAAGAAACCGGCGGGGCCAGAGATCTCCTGCAGCTTCTCCAAGCACCCCGGTAACAACCAGGACCCGGCCCCCATCATCTCGGTGCCAGCCCAGAGGAGCCTCAGCCTCAACGGGCTGTCCACCTCTGGGAGGGAGGAGCCCGACGCTGATGCTGCCTCCTCTTCATTCACAGACCAACCCGTCTTCTTCAGGTGAGGATCGCCAAGGATCTGCATGCTGCTGATTTCACTTTGGGCCTGATTTTTGTTTATCATACTCTGCATCTATGCTTGGTCTTTTATTACAACAGGGAGTTTCGTTTCACTTCAGAGGTTCCGATTCGCTTGGATTACCACGGGAAGCATGTCTCGATGGAGCAGGTAACGGCGCCAGGGGCAGCAACATCATGAGCTCCCCTTCGTGTTAGGTCGTGCCTCCTCTGACTGGAAACCTTGTCCTTGTTGCAGGGAACCTTTGCGGGGATCATCATTGGGTTGACCCAGCTGAACTGCTCCGAGCTGAAACTCAGACGTCTGTGCTATAGACAAGGGTATGTGTGAAATCCGTCAAATAAAATGGGATAGATTAACCTCTGTTAAGATCAATATATCAGAGGCAAAAAATGTGCTAAAGATGCTGGAAGTTGGAGATAAGTAGTTTTCAGAATACATTAATTCTGTGGTATTTAATCAGTGGTATTTCTTCTCTGCAGGCTGTTGGGGGTGGATAAACTCTTCTCGTATGCAATAAACGAGTGGTTGAATGACATCAAGAAGAACCAGCTCCCAGGCCTTCTGGGTGGAGTGGGGCCCATCCACTCTCTTGTGCAGCTGGGTAAGGACCACATGGGTTCCCGATTGTCATCACACGCATGGGTCACCACCATTCTCCACAACTCCTCTTTCTAGTAGAAACTTTGGATTCTACATTGGATTTTGGAAAAGAGACTGTATTTCCTATTAACTTAATTGGTAACTTGTGGTAAAGAGCTGGTTTCCGTACTCTCCTGGGGCTATCAGTGGTGATTACCTGTGGGAAGTGTTTTGTTTCCATTACAGCCAGCATTGCACTCCAGATGCTAGTGTAACGTCCTGCTCCTGGCATTGCAGCGTTGTTTTTGCTCAGGACCTCATATCGATCAAACCTACTGTTTTTGCTCCTTTAACCCTGGCTGATGAAATCTCCGGTGATCCTAAATGTCGTTGTGCTCAGTCCAGGGATTCAGAGACCTGGTGTGGCTGCCCATTGAGCAATACCGCAAGGACGGTCGCATCGTGCGCGGGTTCCAGCGCGGCACCGCGTCCTTCGGCACTTCCACCGCCATGGCCGCCCTGGAGCTCACCAACCGTATGGTGCGCACCATCCAGGTACGGCCGCCTGCTGCGCTTCAGAATCACAGTTACTTTGATCACATATAGTGACACATATAGTCTTAGGCTTGGTTTCCTCAACAGTCACAAAGCAGCAACAATACAAGATAAAGTAAATAAAGATAAGTATAAATAAAAATAAGTAGCAGCATCAAAGGATCCCAATAATAAATACTAATAATACAAATAAAATAAAGTAAGTAATAATAAGTAGAGAAACTAAAGCAATGGAACTGAGTAATGAGGTGTAGTAAAGTGTAAGTGTAACGTGTTCAACTAAATATTTTTGGGTAATTTGCACAGAAATTCTGCACTATAGAAACCACCGTGGCTGGTACCACTGTTGATTCTATAGTGCAGAAATGCTGTGCAAATTACAGAAAAATATGTAGTTAAATAGTCTGTTGTTGTAGTGTGCGTGGGGTTGGTTTGGGGGCATTAGATTACTCCGGGAGCCGGACTGCTTGGAGGAGAAAAAGGTCCTGGTGATTCTGAGGGCAGTATCCGTTAGTCAGGTTTCCCTACCAGTAGTGGAGCTGGAGCTTAAGAGGAGAAGGTCATCGGAAGTCCCCTTTGCAGGAGAGATTGAAACGAGTGTCGTTGGTCTTGTCGTTGGTTTAGGCAGCGGCGGAGACGGCGTACGACATGGTGTCCCCCGTGCCTGATGAGAGGGATCCCAGGAGGATGAAGCGGATTTCTCATTATGGGCTGGCTCACCAGCCCGTGGACTTGAGAGAAGGCGTGGCTAAAGCCTACACGGTCGTCAAAGACGTATGGAAAGCCCCGTGCTTACATTCACATTTACATTCAGGCCATGGAGCAGACGCTTTTATCCAAAGCTTCTTACAACGGTTACGGTTAAAACACACATCCACACACACACAGACGGCGGAGTCAACCATGCAAGGTGACAGCCAGCGAGGAATCGGGATCGAAATAGCAACCTTCCAGCTCAGGGGGTAGGGCGGGTTACGGCTCTACCTCTGAGCTGGAGCATCCACTTGGGGAGAGGGCCAAAACGAGGTCCTTCACAAACACACATCTTCAGCGATGTGATTGAGCGTCAGGAAAAGGTGCTTAGCGGTTGTGGTTTAGACCGAGGTGTGGTGATTTGTGACGCGTGTCCCTGTGTCCTCCAGGGGATCACCGACACGGCGCTGACCATCTACGACACGGCCACGCGGGAGCACGAGCACCGCGGGATGGCGGGGGCGGTGGGCGGGGTCCTGAGGCAGCTGCCCCCCGCCGTGGTCAAGCCCCTCATCATGGCCACGGAGGCCACCTCCAACGTCCTGGGGGGGATGAGGAACCAGATCCACCCCGACGCCCGCCAGGAGGAGTCTCAGAAGTGGAGGCAGGGGGAGGAGTAGCTGCTCTGCCTCCTCCTCCCCCTCTCCCGGGCAGGGTTGAAGATGACCGTTTTTATTGCACAATACGCGCTGCCAGAGACATTTACTTAACGACTGTAGACTGCTCGGCACTTTTCAGAATGGACAATTTTGATGTGTTTTTTTGCCGTTTGAAGGGATGAAAGGATTGAATAAGTAAACCATCTAGTAAATAGGGATTCATCTCATAGGATATATGTCACTTTGGTTCCTCGTGATTTGGCTTGTTAGAATACCGCAACATCACCCTCACGGTGCCTTCATAATGAGTTATCTAATGCAACGTGGCGCAAAAGGGACTTCATGAGGGATGGGATATGTGTGCCGAACAGAGCCTCAATTCTTTACATGGAGATGGATCTCTTTCATAACTGGTGAAATGGGCTGGACGGTCCATCGTATCATTAGACACCTGAAGAAGGGTGATTCATTATTGCAACAAACAAGTCATATCCAACATGTGATGTCCTCAGATCCATTCAAAGAACAATAGTTTGTTTCTTGTAGTCCTAATATGTAATAGCTCATGTATATGTCAACAGTAAGGGTAGTCACAGCAGTGTGAATGTTTCTGGGGATGAATGGTCCCCTCTAGTGGCGGGGCATGTGAACTTGAGCACATTAGTGAGAAACGGGGCAAAAACCTTAAGGTTAAATTATTATTGTGGCGCCTGTGACTACTGCTGGCCAAAGTCAAAATTTCATGCTAGCTGCTTTTCTAATTGAAACGGATTCGAGAATCCTTTTTTATTTCTATTTCAATATTATTATCCTCGTCAGTTTGCCACTCACGTTTCTCAATTGTTGATCCAAAAGCTTACTCTGCATAAGTTGAAGACCTGTACCAAAGTCTTAATATCGTGCTTACTGATTTTTAAGCTGGTTTAAATGTTGAAATTGAACGTCACGCTTTGTGATCCGCAGTCTTTTAACCTGCTCTGTTTCTTGTTGTAAATAAGTGTACAGGTGATTTCTGTTATTTGTATTAAAGGCATGAATGGTTAAATTAAAAACGGACATGACAAATCGATTTGATGCTTTTTTCCTTTCAAGTATTGCTAGTTGTTGCAATTTGTATGCCTAGGTCATGTGAAGAATAAAAGGGTCTGTTGTCAACAGACCATATTTTGTTATGGGCTAGCTGCAGGTTGTGAAGTCAGGCGTTGCCATGGTGATAGCCATTAGCCAGCAGTGAAGTCTTTAAAATGGTGTTACGTATTAAGATAGTGTAAAAAAAGTTGGTGGATGAACCGGTCATTTCCCGGAGATGGTTGACCTTACTATTGACTTGAACTCGTTTTCTTTTGAATCTTCTCTCGGCGACGACGAGAAGGAACTCGAAGTTATTCGTGCGCGATCTAATCAGCTCACGATATGTGGCTGCGCACATGCTGCGTTTTTATGCAGACTCTGTCATTCACTGAGGTACGTTATCATTGTACTAAAGGACCGTGATAAAACCGTATTGGTAAATACATGGAATGCATATTATGGGTCCACGAAATCTGCAGGAACCCTGTTGTATTCGTTAGTATGATTGCTTTTTCATATCAGAGAGAATGCCAAACGCCATCATGGGTCTGGCGGCAACATGAACGCCCTGACGTTACGCGTCGGGATCCTCGGCCTAGGACGCATCGGGAAGCAGCTGCTAACATCACTTCTGGAGACAACTGGGATTCATCCTGCTCAGATTAACATATCTACTCGAAGACCCGAAAGTTCCGGTGCATAACCCTCCTACCGAATACCAAATAATGGGGACTTTGTCGACATGCTTTTAATTGGTTTCTAACTGTTTTCCAGCGGACTGCTCGCAAAGAGGAGTGGAGTGCTACTTTGACAACACCAGGCTGGCCGCCTGGGCGGACGTGCTGTTCCTGTGCTGCCTGCCCTGCAACCTGGCCTCGGTCGGGGCGGACCTGCGCATGCATCTGCCAAAGCACTGCCTGGTGTACAGCTTCATAACTGCGGTGCCTCCCAAAAGGTATACGCACGCACGCACGCACGCACGCACGCACACACACACACACACACACACACACACACACACACACACACACACACACACACACACACACACACACACACACACACACACACACACACACACACACACACACACACACACACACACACACACACACACACATTTAATATGGCTCCAACTATTACTTCTCTCTTTCAGATTGGCAAATATTCTTGGGCACAGCTTCATTCTAAAGCCACAATACGACTTCGTCACTGGAGAGACGACAGATTTGTGGAAGTCTTCATATGAAATCGCCAGGGCTTTAAGAGACCCTGTGATGATAAAAGCATCCTGTCCTGTGGAGATGAGTGGTACGACTCTCGCTAACGACTCACGTGGCCAGTTTTTTGTTGAAGTGTGGACTACAAGTGTAGTACGTATAAACAATAGGATCAGTAGTATGGATATTATAATTGGTACTGTTATAATTCTGAGCGGTTTAGTGAGATACATTGTTCAAGAATAAGTTTTTAAGTGATCATTCTGTGAACAGGTCGACGGTGTCACACTTGGTAATATTTTATTCCTGAATGTTGAATGCTGTTGCAACACTTGGTTTGTGATGGCGTGGGAATGTGTGACAGGTGGCCTCTCTCTGGACCAGAAGTGGGTTAGTGCAGTACTGTACAGCCTCCTGAACATCTGCACTTCTGCCTGTCTGGCATCCAGAGAAACTGTTGTCCTCAACAACAACCTGTTCCAACTAAAGGCCCCCCAGTATTGAGGAATTAACCACAAAAAGTTACATCAATTCTGCCCATGCATCGTCTCTTTCCCCTGATGAGTAAGTGGAATCAAATGTTATGCTTCTGACAGGCAATCCAGTGTTGGATACCATAGCCTGCATTGCCTATAAAATATATATCTTTCTTAAGGCTGTTGTCAATGTCAACACTGTATTTCAAAGTAAAATCTGCTCATGAAGTATAATAAGCATTCTCATAATTTCTCTTCCCAAGGCCTTTCCCCTGGATTAATTTGATTGATGTCCACATGAAGGACACACCGTTGTCATTATTTATATCAAGAAGTCCAAATATCCCAGCAGCCATCTCAATGGCATACAAATCACTAGCAACGACAGAGAAAACACAATAGCCCTATGCCAATTTTTCTCTCTTTCAATTTGTGTTTAGTTAAACCCTTTGGTTCAACAAAGCCATGCCTCGGAAGCAATTTAAATAAATGAATTCAATATCTTTATTATATGTGCTTATTCGTCGTGTCATTATTGGATTAATCACTCGACACAATATAATAAATTGAGCTACTATAAAATTGGCCCGCCGACCGTCTGCTAATCCTCGACACAGTTTCGTGAAATTTCGACAAATTTCGTCAAAACACGGAAGTATGAATAACTCGGGACTGTTTTTACTGCAAAGCATCACCGAGCCGAGCGGACTCTGCCGCGCCACACCAGCTACCGTTGTTCCCCCATGGACTAAGTTCGATCCCGAATACTACACAACCAAGCCTTAATCTACCGCTACCTGTTATATCTGGTGAGTTCAAACGGTGTTTCTGTTCTCTTTTGGCTTCACTAGTACGATTAGAGAGCCGCTGCCAGTTATCCACTAAGAAGCGGATGTTGTCGAGACTTCCTCATTTCGCCATATGAGGAATAACGCAGTCGTTTTAATGGCAGGGATTTGCATCGTGCACTGTTTACAGCTTAAATAGGTTTGTTGACAATCATGAACACAGTCGCCAGGGCTAGCGTCGTACTGGCCTGTAGTGGTTGAAACCCAGTGGACGGGAGCACCGCGCCTCGGTGTCTGTGCAGAGGGGCGGGGGTTATGTTCTGAGAGACGACAGGAGTGTTGATCTTCTCTTCTAGTGATGGAGACCTTAGACACTACATCTGCGCTCCAGTCAAGGCTGTCCTCTCTGTCCGTGTCGTCTTTCCCTGGGATCACCTCGAACCAAGGCGAGGATCGACCAATAGAGAGGTAACCTGTTGCCGCTTGTAAAAATCATTTGCCTATTTATACTTCGAATTATTTGTTCCATACGAACTGTTTCTATGACTGCAAGTGACTTAACCACAAATACGCTGATTGTATTTAATGCGGTACTCAATTCACAAATGTTTTCCCTTGCAGTCTCCAGAATACAGATCTTTCACAGAGTTCTGGCAATTCTGTTAGCGATTCCAATATGGATGGCCCTTCTGACGCAACGGATTCCAAAGACAGCATCGATGTAAGTGAATGTTTAATTAATTTAAATAATGAATTATCTTACATAGTCATTTTCAAGGTACCCGGTGTGTGTGTGTGTGTGTGTGTGTGTGTGTGTGTGTGTGTGTGAGACGTGTGTGTGTGTGTGTGTGTGTGTTGTGTGTGTGTGTTGTGTGTGTGTGTGTGTGTGTGTGTGTGTGTGAGACATGAATCTCATCCATTCCACCAACGTTATTTCTGTTTGTTTTTTTCAGAGCAGTAATGAGAGTATTCCAGCTGAACAACTGGAGGGTGAGGCTGAAGAAAGCTGTCCCTCTGGGACCTCCGAGCTCTCCAGTGAGATGAAAGGTGGGACCCTGTTGGGTTATGCTGCAACACACTGTTCATCTTGAACACACTCTCAAACAGCCCAATTATAAATTGATTGTTAATGACGGACGGCATTAAAAAGGCGATTCATTGATTTGATTCTTAATCCCCATTAAGGAAGCGACGTTATTCAAATCGTTGTTGCTCCCTGTCTGACCTGCCTCCATCTTCCTCTTCAGCCCCGTTACCCACACTGGACCCTGCGGCCACCTGGACCTCCGTCACCATCAAGGAGTTGAAGGCCACGCTGCGGACGGAGAAGGACGGCGTGGTGACGGTGTACCGCGGGGACATCATGACGGTGAACGTGCCCACCGTCCCCGAGAGCAAGCGCGTGTGTTGGGAGTTCGCCACGGACAGCTACGACATCGGCTTTGGCGTGTACTTTGACTTCACGCCGGTCACCACGCGCAACATCACAGTGCACATCAGCGAGTCGAGTGACGACGAGGACGAAGAGGAGGAGGTGGAAGGTACGTTCTGCAGGGGGGGGGGGAGGTGATAAACATGAAGATATTCATATTGAATTTTCTAAAGTAAAAGCAATAAGATGAAACAAGGCTAGGTTAGCTCTGAAGGAAAGTGATGTGAAGCTATTTTTTTGTGCTGGACATGTGCAACTGAGTGATACGATAAGGGGACAGAAATGTGTTTATTTCTGTGATGGGTTCCAGTGATATATCATTTCGATGTCCTATGAAGCCTGACTTGGTGATGTGCTATTGTGCTAAGCGCCCTTGTTTCTCCACACTGCAGGCCCGGTCAGCAGTGGCGATGTGGAAAAGGGTTCCAAAATACTGAACAGCTCGAACTTGGGTGAGATCCTACCGGTGTACCGGCAGGACAGCCACCTGTTGGTGCACGGTGGCAGTCATGAGTTCCCAGGGGAAGGCACTTACCAGCTAAAGTTCGATAACTCCTACTCACTGTGGCGAAACAAAACGCTTTACTATAGAGTCTATTACAGTGCCTGAAAATCCAGTTAGTTGTTTTCTAAGAATGTTTGGTTTGAGGGAAAAAAAAGAAAAGGCTATTATTCCCAAGAACAATCAACTATTTTTTGATTCTACCCTTGTTTAAGAAAGTAATAATCAACTATAGGCACATCTATTTTTATTGTTATCTACACGTGCTGTCATATGGCTACATGCAGAGTTTATAAGACCGGATCATTTCAAATGCTAAATTTGCTCCAATGGCTGAAAAGCCTTGCAAAAGTGGTGTGTCCCTTATACACGCACCATGCAATCAAGAGTATACATCAAAAGGTGCATATTATCTCGAGACAACAGATTTCTATGGTAGCATCAGTCAGGGAAGAGGTGTAAGACACTTGGGGCCAGGTGCTTCAGAATAAAAGTATATGGGAGATCATGTTTGTTTGTGTATGTGTGCACCATCTTTATTTCCAGCTGGCTTCATCCATACCGTCACACGTGTTCTCGTATCAAGACAGAATATAGTTGTGTTGTTTTTTTTACTTCCATGTAACCCAATCATGTGCTTGTTCAACATGTAATGTTGTTTAAATAGTCTGTGGCTTGAGCCAGGTGTTTTGTGTGTGTGTGTGTGTGTGTGTGTGTGTGTGTGTGTGTGTGTGTGTGTGTGTGTGTGTGTGTGTGTGTGTGTGTGTGTGTGTGTGTGTGTGTGTGTGTGTGTGTGTGTGTGTGTGTCCCTCCCTCCCTCCCTCCCTGTAGGAGTGGAAGCTCCAAGTCTGTTAGGCTAGTGAATGTACAGTAGCAAGTTCAATTAGTCATCCATAGTGGTTAACAGTCTGGTTTTATGATTAAAATAAAAAGCCATCCCTTATCGCAAAAAGCTCTCCTCGTATAGATTCAATATTTATATTTGACCTGTTCACGTTTGGCTTGTGTGTTATGAGGTAGGGAGCTCATGTGAGAGCAAAACACAGGAGGCTTGTTATTCCATAGAGACCATATGCGGCTTTTCAGGCACAGGTCTATGTAAATTCAGGTGGCTACAGGTTGGTTTTAGTGCTTTGTATTAGGAATACACGATCAGAACAACCTGCCGTCTCCATCTGTCAATGTGTTCTTTACAATCATGGTTTTACCTCACGCAGTTGTGCTGTGCATGCATGTTTCCAAAGATATAATGGGGTTTGCTGCTGCTGAAGTATACAACTGAATGCGATTAAATTAAATCTTCCTGCGTTTGCTTTACTGTATTTTATTTCAGAAATTTGTATTCTATAATAAAGATAGAACATTGTGTGTATGATATGCTTACTGTATGATCATTGATTTTTTGCCACATTTTGACAAGTTTATGTAGGCCTAGTTAATATTTAGTAATACAAGCCTATCTATTGATGTCATGAAGAGTCAAAGCTAAGCAAATATATTTGCTTAGCTTCTCTATCCATCTATCCCATAGACCTATTTAGTAAGGCTCGTTTTAAATGGTCCCGGGCGATTCCATTTTGTCTCACGGGGGGATTGATGTATTTGTTACAGAAGTTGCAGTGAAGCTGGTTCTATTTTCAGTTCTCCCTGTAGGGCTCGTCAGTGTCACTATAATTATACCTAGTGCCAGTGTTTATATGATCCTCATTAGCCGGTGCAAGTGAGCTCCTGAAGAAGGGTTCTTCTGGGGAATTCTGGTACGGCCTTATGCACAGGTGCTTCAATCAAACTCCGTTAATATCCCGCCTACCAATGCGACGTGTGTTTTGAAGGCGTCGTGTACAGCATCAACACAGTAGGTAATATGGGGCGGTTGAACTTCTTCGTCCTTTGGTCTTTACGTGACGCCCCCCGTCAGTTCATTAGGTAGGACCATATATGTTCCCCTAATGCTGTAAGTGAGTAGGCCTATGTTTATATTCCCTCCAATGTAAAATGTCTTAACTCGGGCCCTCTTGTAGTAAGTCGAACCGCAGGTGCTTTCAAGTCCACATCCCACTGCCTTTACCGAAGCAGCTGGTGATCTTCGGTCTCGGGGAATGGAAATGCAGCGAGGCCACAGTTTTAGTGGAGGTCCTCGTCAGCGAGAATGTGGAAGCCCAGAGAATTGGCATCCTCTCCTCTGAAACCAGGTGCAGCTGCACGCCAAGTGCTTCCCACTGATGAAGATATTTGCGTAAAACACGTACTATAAATTGTATTTAACATAACTAGGTGTCTTACATGGGAAGGAGAATGGATCCCAGAGATTGTTGGTGCAGCAGCCGAGAAAGGTAGAAAAGGGGTGTATGGGAAGATTTTGCTCACGGTTTGTGGAAAGGTAGGTTAAGTCGGACGACCGTTTAAACGTCTTCCAACGTGTGCCTTCGAATGCGTTCTGCAGCAGTAGGCTTCATACATATTTTGTAATGCCACAGGACAAAGACAGTTTCATCTGCAGTACTCCACTTGTGCAAAGGAAACGTATGTTCCCAGAGCACAACAACACTGGCCTTTCCCACACTTTGACCCAAAGCACACTGAGTGAAAAGGTATGATTGTTTATTTTCCGTCAAATAATGTTTTGTATTGCATAAATGCATCAAAGATTTAACCTGTTAAACATTATCTTTTGAAGATCACTGATGGTTCCTACCAATTAGAAGACAGTGTTAGCAATGCTGAACTAATGTCACAGACTGACAAATGTGAAACGATCGATTGACTCCTTTATAGTTAATTCATCCATCATTCTGTCCAAGGTAAGACGTGTTTAATTGTCTTTATATCATTGCCAAGGGAAGGTAACCATTGATTGCTATTTGTCTATTATATAGGATCCTACCTCCTTGAGGAAGGTTGGTCTGAGAGGTCCAGTCATGGAGGATATGAAGAATAATGATGAGTCCTCATCGCAGCCCCCAAACGCAAAGAGAATAATCCTAAGAATGAACAGCAAAGAAAATATTGTACCAATCAAGAAAGACAGCAGAGTGGCCCAGAACTTCAACTACCGTAAATCGTTGATGCCAATATCATCTCAAACATTGCTTTGCAACCCCATTTGTTGTTGGCTTTCATGTTGTTTTTGATGTCTGTTCAGTGGCCCCATCGAACCGCTGGAACCACACCATGTGTTTGATTGACCCGGATACAGCTGTTGTGATTGGAGGGAAAACATCAGAGCAGAAACCCTGCAAAGACTCTCTGTGGAAACTGGAGATAGGTTGGATTGTTTTATCATTTTGTGGCCTAACAATCAGCAAAGTCACCAAATACCCAATTTCTCATATTACCAAAGGTTACTTGGCACCTTATTTTTTTTTTTTTTTTTTGTTTGGCTAAACAATGATTGTAGGGAGCGGGAGAGAGACTAACTAGAAAGTATAATGCAGTTACAAGTCAATCATTGGCTTATGTTGATGGTTATATTTTCAACCAATTTCCAATTCTTTCTATGGTATAAGTGTACACTTTCCTAGCAGCTACCAGACAGTGATTTCAAAATCCAAATGACGAAAAACTAACGCTGATCAGTTACTCAACTATTGACACTGAGTACATTTGAGCCCCAATGAACTTGTGGCTGATGCAGGCATGGTAAGTTATATTTTTCCACGTTGTGTATCCATCTTTCAGAACGCAACTTATGGTTTCCCATTAACTCCTCGACCTCTGGCCCCGCCCCGGCCTGCGTGCACGGCCACTCTGGCGACCTTTGACTCTGCCTCCAAGGCCCTGTTTGTGTACGGTGGCTTTGGAGAGGACAAAACCTACCATGACCTGCATATTCTCAACACTGAGACCTGGACCTGGAAGTTGGTCACTGTGGGTTTGGGGCTCATATCGTGACATTGATGTAGAGCAGTGGTTCTCAAATGGGGATACGCGTACCCCTTGAGGTACTTTGGAGTAGTGCAGGGGGTAGCTAACTATCTTGTTTTGTTTTTTTAACCCTGAGCTAGTTTCAATTCTGAAAGCTTCTATTTTTTTTTTATGCCAGTGAAGGGGGTACTCGACTGCCAAAATATCTTAAAGGAGGTACACTATCAAAAGGTTTGAGAACCACTGATGTAGTGGTCTGTTATCAATGATATAAATGGAGGTTTTCCCCTGCTTAGGCAAAGGGAAAAGTCCCAACATTGGCCTATCACACGGCAACCTTTTACAAGAAGGAGCTGTACGTGTTTGGGGGAGTTCATCCAAGCAGTCACTCTGGGGACCAAGCCTGCACTAACTCTCTGTCCATCTTCAACCCCGGGGATGAGCTGTGGTACAAGCCCATCGTGGAGGGGGACAAGCCACTGCCTCGGTTTGGGTGAGCACTCTTGAGCTTTTACAACAGAGTGACTGACTTAAAATATACAAATTTTCAATGTTGACCTCCCATCAATCGTTAATCGTTCAACAGGCATTCAAGCATCTTGCTCTCAGACAAGCTGGTTGTTTTCGGGGGCAGGAACACGGCTACTTACCTCAACGATCTGCACATCCTAAATCTTGGTAAGATACTGAACTTGACCGTTTCAAAGACTTCCTGCCTTGCACTAAAAAGTGTCTGTTGCTATTTTGGGCAGGATTCATGGAGTACACAGCTGTGCGGTGTGACAACATGGCGCCACTGCCCCGGGGGTGAGTAGCGAGATCTTCAGCCATGTCACATTGGTTTTGGCGTCTGTCCTTTTTTAGCCTTCACAACAACTTGTAGTATAGCCACATTATCTCTAACTTTAGCCACAGACGTGACTATGGAGTACAAACATGGCTGTATGATGTAGATGTAGTGCTTGTAGATCCATTCCAGTCATTTTAAACACGTTTTCTGTGGTGTTGTGGTATTTCACTGGTGGTTTGTTATTATCAGTGCTCTGATTTTATAGCTGTAATGGAACTTGATTCACACCACCTATCAGTTGATTTAACTATTTTGTGTGTGTTCAGGTTCCATGTGGCCCTGGCAGTTCCTGGCAACAGGATGTTGGTCAGTGGAGGCTGCAGTTCCATCGGAGACCTGCAGGACGTTCACATCTTCAACATGGGTGGGTGACTCCTCCATTTCTCTATGAACGTATTTTCTTGTGTGCACCAAGCTGTGCTGGTGTTATCAAAGGACAATTATGGCTATATACTCAACCCCTCTTCGGCTTTCTGTGTTGTATTTATTCAGTCATCAAGCATCAACCTTTGATGTTAAGCCACTCAGTGAAAAGTGACTTAGTTTTTTTAAATCAGTGGTTAGGGATAGACAAATAACTCCTGACCTTTCGACCATGGGTCAAACCCCTTAACCACTAGCTTATCATGGTTTAGACTACAATATCGTCTGTGGTTTTTATTCAAAGTCTTGGTGGGTCAAGACATGCAAAACCAAAGTAACCATAACCCTGATATCTCAGACACCAGCACCTGGAGCTCAGTGGCGGCCCCCCTGCTGTGCTCTACGCCCCGGGCCGGACACGCCCTGCTCAGCCTCGGCTGGTCCCAGCTAAACCAGCAGGGGGCTGGCGCCCTCCAGGGCACACTGCTGGTGTTTGGTGGCTCGGACTGTTCAAGAACCGTGCACAATGACGCCATCAAGTACACGGTGACGGTCCCTAATGAGTAAAGGCTTTGAAAGGAATTATTTTATATGGTGTTTTTGTCATGAATGGCCTTTTTTTATTAACCATCTTTCAATAAGGAACGGCTACAATTTCTACCTATCGGATATAATAATGTTTTATTACTTTAGATCTTTATGCCTTCTTCATACACAATTAGCTTTATATTAAGACAGATAAATTATGTATGGACCTTGTCTAAAATATCTTTCTGGAGAAAGTCCTTGACGGTGTACAATATGCTAAGTATAAATAATATGAAATGTTAATAAAAATGTAAACTTGCACATTCCCTTGGACCTTTTTGTTTGTAAAGACCGCATTGACACAGGAGTTATCAGAAACAGTTTTATTCTACAGAATGTGCAATGGCAGCCGAGTCCTGCAGCCTAAGAACGCAGGTCAGCGGGCGTGTCGGGTTGGCAGGACGGGTGGCTCAACTGGAAGGCCTCCACTCCCACTAAGGTCTGGTTCAGTCGGTCAATCGTTGGGAACTCGCCAACGTCCACTTTGAACCTGAGGAGAAGGAGGAGCACACTTATAGTACAGTAGGCAGTATTTATATGAAGTAATTGTTTTAGAAGTAGAAGTATTAACCTTTCTGCATTGTAGACTTGGGGCACAAGACAGATGTCTGCCATGGATATCTAGAGCAGACAGAGGAACATGGGTCACTACATTATCAATGAGTCCTTACGGGTGCCATCGGGATGATACAAGGCTGTCCTTACCTCGTCTCCTACGCAGTATGTCCCAGCGGTTTCTTTAAGGATGGGTTCTAAAGCTGGGGATAAAAGCAGGGAATGCAATTACTGTCTGGTAGACAGGACGGGCAACCAGTGACCGTGTACAACGTCCCGTTGAATACCTTGGAAACCTCGCTGGATGAAATGCTGTGCCCACTGCACCTTGTCTGCTCCGATCTTCTGGATCACATACAGATTCTGGGGAAGCAGGATTTCATAAGTTGATAACTTTTGTTGCAGGTTAGCCTAACTCTTAAACCAAAATCCAGAAGTTGTAACTAAACTGTTGCCAATCCAGATAGACACAAAAAAAATACATATTTGATAACCCACGTGTATCAAACAGCATTACAATGTTACAACACAACTCATGCTAAGGAGGGATATAATTATGGCTAGATTGCAGCTTACTTCATATTGACAAACATGTATTTCAGGTGCTTCACCGGTGTTGTGACTTCATCAAAACGGATGCATCTCTCTGGTTAAAAACGGAAGGTCCAGGATGTACCTGAAGAGGCTGGATCCCAGAGGCAATGATGTCACAGATCATCCGCACCTGGGCACGCTTCTTGGGGCATGCGGGTAGGAGCTTGGGACCCTGCCTGGTCTCATCGATGTACTGGATCACTGCTAACTGAGGAGTAGAAGCAGCATGTGTTGTACCAAGACCTTTAGCGCTGACATTGGAATGGAATGAATGGAGTAAAGAGTAAAGTTTGAAGGTGTACACTTGTCTGACTGTCTATATTGTCAGTGTTATCTGATCATGTGTGGGACTGCTATTGACTATGCATGTACTTTTATTGACTATAGGCATTTTATTTGTACAGTGTCCATGGGTACATTGAAAGGCGCTTTTAAAGTAAAATATATTATTAATGTACGAAGTGCATGAGAGCTCACTGATTGGGACAAAGTGATTCCATCGATTTCCACTGCAGGCACTTGTTGCATGGGGTTGAGTGCCTTGTATTGATCTGTGAGCTTAATACAATGAAACCAAAAGCATAACAGATTATTCTGCATGTATTTCATAACCATGAATGTGTTGTAAAGAACATAATAAATGGGCAATGATTAAATTACCTGCTGACCGCCATCTTTGATTAGATTGACTGGAATGTGTTCGTATTCAATCCCTTTGAGAGCAAAAGCTGACACCAAATAGGTTATGAATCACTCTGTTACCTTAACGCAGAGGAGCTCAGAAAACAATGCAGGCCAACCCCCAATAATAACTTACCGATGCGGACCCTCCAAGAACAAGAACTTCTGAAGTAACCGTGAAGAACGGGCTGTAATCAGAGGAGAACATAAGCACATTTGAAACCTCTACATTTGCCCTCATCTACTTCTGGAAAATCAGTTCACCTTATCATGCGTAGCCATATTTTTCCGCCGAGGGAACTCTTCCACAACTATTGAAGATATGTAAGGGCTTAGACCTTTTTTTTGTTGCGTAGCCCATCATTGGTGCAGCCAATGGAATCGCTCCCTAAAAACCCTCCTCCCTCATCTTTGCACAGTGACCAAGCATTTCGGGAGTCAATGTGGTTCGCATTATCTACTTCGAACCACATGTCTCTGCAGCTTAGCTGCAGCGTTATAGCTCACAACATGCTTTATCTGTGTACCTTGGCATGGCTGACGATGGAGAGACGCATCTTTGTGAATGTCCTCCTGATAAGGTTTTAAAATGCGAGATAATAGCAGTAGGCTACACTTGCATCATATCCTACGGTTTGTATCTCGAAATGTTTCGCGATCAACATTAGCTTAATGTATCAATAATAACTGTGTCGTGCAAATCACACACTATAAACCCTCGTTATTTTGGCATTGTTGTTCAGCTTTCTAAGTGTCAAATTTGCGGGTTATACAATTCCCCCTACGAAGTGACTGATTAAAAGGCCTGTCAAATTAGAAGATATCTTTTCCCATTGAGGCGGGACATTATAAACCAGCAGGCTAGCAATTGGACAGTTTGCGTGACATGTACCCAATAAGACTACGTATGTAAACAGGCGTGCTCACATGAAACGAATCAAGGGCCGCAGCATGGTTTAGATCCCGCCTACTTCTGAACTGCGTGTGTGTCAAGGAGTGCATTGAATCTTGTTTATCACAGTTCCACCTGGGGGTCTGTCAAATTATTTAAGTAGTAACAAAAAGTATTTCCAACATGGCTGCCACTGCAATGAGATCAGTGTTGAAGAAAAGG
The DNA here is from genome assembly GCA_900291075.1 of Melanogrammus aeglefinus. NCBI lineage: Eukaryota > Metazoa > Chordata > Actinopteri > Gadiformes > Gadidae > Melanogrammus > Melanogrammus aeglefinus. Next base: position 83,183 of record OLKM01000868.1, read on the forward strand.
GTGAGCAAATAATACAATGCATAATATAACCAAAGGCAATGCTGTAATTGTTATTCCTATTGCATGAAATAATGCTTGTGACATTTAGAATTTCGGTTGGAAATCCTTAACTTTTGTTTTGTTTGTCATTAAGTGCCTGACCCGTACCTCTTTGATATCTCCTCTGAAGGCAATATGCCTTGCTACAATCCTTTGATTGATATGTGTTCACATTTCATAAAATGCCCTGGCTAACAACGGCCAGCTCGTGGGGTCAATATCCAGACTTGACTACAGTGTGCCCGGCAGGCTTATAAATGGCTTACTAACAAAGTTCAACAGGTGTACAACACATGGACAAGTAGTCTTTGCATAAACTGAACTGGTTAAGCTACGTTTGGATACTTGAAAGGTTAAGAATGTTTTCCCCACCTTGAACAGGTTCCCCTCGGAGTTGCCCATCAGTGCTACTACTCTTCAGTGGTGAGTTAACAGTTTTTGATGACATCCATCAAATCAGCTCCTTCCAGTAGAGCTGCCTTAACTGTATTAATAACATCATTGTTTGTATTCAGAGACACGGTGTGACTTAATATCTGCCCTCTTACCAGCCCACCACCAAGCTGTTCATTGATGGGAAATTTGTAGAATCCACAACGTCAGAATGGCTCGATATTCACAATCCTGTAAGTATAATCTGGGCACAAAGTTATTGGTACACTAGTTAGTTGCATAATTCACCAATTGTCTGCTGTTCATGAGAAGGAGTATGAATAACCGAGAACTCACCTATCATGCAATAATGTCAATTATTACCCCTTACTGAAGGCTGTTGTTTTTCAATCTCTGTATTTTGTATTTTACATTCCTGACCTTTAAACGACCTTCCAAAAGATAGTTCAGCTCAGCTATCACATCTTCCTCATGGTTCGACAGGAATAAACCTCACAGCTATTTCCTAGAACAATACCCCCTAAGCCTCTATACTTTGGTCATGGGTTTCCAAGAGTTCAGCCCACTGAGTCATTATTGTCTCTCCGTACCGCAGGCGACCAACGAGGTGATTTCCCGCGTCCCCAAAGCCACCCAGGAGGAGATGCAGGCCGCGGTGGACTCCTGCTCCAGGGCCTTCCACCCCTGGTCAGAGACCTCCATCTTGGCGCGGCAGCAGGTCTTTCTGCGCTATCAGCAGCTTATCAAGGACAATATTGTGAGTGAAGTGTTATAATGGTGGAAGTTCAGGTGGTGGACCCTTGGTCAGCTATTAAGATCTCGTATTATATCGTCCGCTTAGGTGACAATGGTTAAGGGTGTGAGGAGAGGTGAATGTTGATTAAGTGTGTGTCTTTACCTTCTGTGCAGAAAGAGCTGGCCAAGTCGATCACCTTGGAACAGGGAAAGACCCTGGCTGATGCAGAGGGCGATGTGTTCAGAGGATTGCGTAAGTTTTAACACACATGCATTGGCTTTGTGCAAAGGTCAACATAGAGCCATCTTTTGACACACATTGGACCTGTAACTGACAGTGGGTTAATCAGTACACTTTGTCTTCTGGGTCGGCTGCTTTAGCCACAAGTTTTCTAGTTTTAGTTTTCTTTTCTGGACACATTGCGGTACGCGAGCATGACACATGTTTCAACGAATCCGCTCTTGGCTAAACCCATTTGTGAGTCTCGAAACTCCCTCTGGAGTTCATTTGGAATTATTCAGACAACAAAGAGCTGTGCTGTTTCTCTCTGTCACACTTTTATTTTGTACTCCCGTTTCAAGGAGTTCCCATTGATTCAACACCACCCGTCTAGTGTGTCTGATTCGATTAGCCCCCCAGCATGTATCTGATGTCCCCCCCCCCCCTCCTCCCTCCATCACAGAGGTGGTGGAGCACACATGCAGCATCACCTCCCTGATGCTGGGCGAGACGCTGCCCTCGCTCACCAAGGACATGGACACATACACGTACCGCCTGCCCATCGGCGTGTGTGCCGGCATCGCCCCCTTCAACTTCCCGGCCATGATCCCGCTGTGGATGTTCCCGGTGGGGCTGGTGTGCGGCAACACCTACCTGCTTAAGCCTTCGGAGCGCGTGCCCGGCTGTGCCATGCTCCTCGCCAAGCTGCTGCAGGACGCCGGCGCCCCCGACGGCACACTGAACATCATCCACGGCCAGCACGACGGTGAGACCGCCCAGGGGACGGGGTGGGGGTCTGTGGGGTCAGTCGGGGCCTGTCATAGATTGGTCTAACAGGGAGTGGAGTTGACTGGATGATCACAATTATATATAATATGTTCTTTTTTCTATTATGCACTGTGCACAAAACAGGAAATAATTAAAGTATGAACTGCATTTTTAGGGCTACCACATTTAAAATGTGCAATTTAAGTGGGTTATTGTATGAATTGATAGTTACATTGTATTATTGTGTCGCTGATCAATGCAGGTGAACTGCCGACTTTACACTGAATTCATTACAACGCATCAATACATTTTGAACGGTGTAAAAGTGTGGTCCTCTGATGTTCCTATCCTTTTTGTCTCCATTTTGTAGCTGTAAACTTTATTTGTGATGATCCTGCCATCAAGGCAATCAGCTTTGTGGGCTCAAACCAAGCAGGAGAATACATATATGAAAGAGGATCAAGAAATGGAAAGAGGGTTCAGTCTAACATGGTAAGTGGTCGAGTTCCAGCTATACTTCATCGCACATGTTAAGTCAGACGTGACCAAAAGGTGGCAGTGTTGACTAGCAAATACGCTTGATTTGCCCTTACAACCGTATAAACTCGGACTCTGCCTTAAGGTTTTAATGCTTTTCATACAGTTGTCTCTCAACACTTCTGGCTTATTAATACAACCCTCCAATTGTCACGCACAAAAATTTCAGTAAACCATATGGCGTTATTCCTGGTAATGGCACTGATGAGTTCATTCATGTCAAAGCAGAACTGGCGAAAGGCTGACCGCATCTTGTGTGTACGCTAGGGAGCCAAGAATCATGGCGTGGTGATGCCTGACGCCAACAAGGAGAACACCCTCAATCAGCTTGTGGGCGCCGCCTTTGGGGCGGCCGGGCAGCGCTGCATGGCCCTCTCCACCGCCATTTTGGTGGGCGAGGCACGGAGCTGGCTGCCGGAGCTGGTGGAGCGATCCAAGGCGCTGCGCGTCAACGCAGGTGCCCTTCCCTCACCCTCACCCTCCTCTCTCCCTACCCCACCCTGTGCCTCCCCCCTTCAGCTCACACCAGGGTTCTCAACAGGCTTCAGTGTACGTCCCTCCGTAGGGCCACACACGCCGCCCCCCGCCCCCCCCGACCACAGAGCTCAGTCTCTCGCTCCGCCAGAGCCTAACATCTGCCCCCGGCCACACTGGGCTCGTCTAAGCGGCCATGCTGTGAATTGGTGGGCAGATCCGCGGCCTGGGGGGGGGGGGGGGGGGCAGAAAGGGGGATGGGCGCATCGATTCCTTTTGAGAAAGGAAGTTGTGGAATCCTTCTGTGGCGAGAAACGACAGACGGCCTCCCCATTTACCGGAATCTGTGAGAGCAGAGGTTCTGCGGCTGCAGCAGACCCTTAAATACGCGAGGAACCCTCCGTTAAATGAGTACTTGTCTGCCGGCTCTCTCTCTCTAAGTGCATGCTCGATCAGCCGCCGCAACGGTGTCAGCTACCTTGTAACCTGGGTGTGTTTCCGGGGCCCCTTCAGGAGACCAGCCCGGTGCAGACGTGGGGCCGCTGATCTCCCCCCAGGCCAAGGAGAGGGTGAACGGTCTGATCCAGAGCAGCCTGGACGAGGGCGCCTCTTTGCTGCTGGACGGCAGGAATGTCCACGTCAAGGGTTACGAGAACGGCAACTTTGTGGGACCTACAATCATCGGCAAGGTCACGGTACGCATGGGCTTGGTGCACCCGCTCTGGCACGTAAATACATAACACCATGTGTGCAAGTGCAATAACATGGCAAGAACCAAGCCTGTGAGTGTGTTTTAAGCATGTTGTCGTCCGCCCTGCCCTCGCAGCCCCAGATGAAGTGCTACACAGAGGAGATCTTCGGGCCCGTGCTGGTCGTGCTGGAGGTGGAGACCCTGGACGATGCCATCAGCATGGTGAACAACAACCCCTACGGCAACGGCACCGCCATCTTCACCACCAACGGCGCTACGGCGCGCAAATACACTCACGAGGTGGACGTGGGCCAGGTATATAGCTGTGTGTGTGTGTGTGTGTGTGTGTGTGTGTGTGTGTGTGTGTGTGTGTGTGTGTGTGTGTGTGTGTGTGTGTGTGTGTGTGTGTGCTCCCGAGGAGAAAGGAGACATTCACAGACGCCTGTCATGTCTATGCGGCATCTGTCAAACGCAAATTACATCACACTTGAGTTTGAAAACATACACACAAACATTATGATAATGGCATTATTATGTTCCCCAGCCAGTATAGCAACGTTTGCAGAATGAAAATATACACACGGGCACCCTCTGCCACTCACCACCCCCTCCCCATTGAGGCTGCAAATAGCGTGAGCAAATAGGATTCACACGACAAACATGTATAGAATATAATGGCATTATTATGTTCCCCAGCCAGCCAGTATAGCAACGTTTGCAGAATGAAAATATACACACGGGCACCCTCTGCCACTCACCACCCCCTCCCCATTGAGGCTGCAAATAGCGTGAGCAAATATGTGGTTTTCAAACCAAAACATGGGAGAAATGGAAAGATGTCTTCATGGGGGGAAAAAGAAAATGTCTTGTATTAATATCACAAAACAGGGAATCCTCTTGAGTTTGTTTTGGTTGTTAAAGATTCAAGCGTAAATATGGACACTTTCCCCTGTGTTTGTTTGGCTCTGGGTCCATGTTCTTCGCTGTGTTTGCTGTTCACATGTCGGGGAATGCTGCGCTCTCCTCGAAAAAACCTCCGGTCAACAGACCGATCCTCTTGTGCGTCAGGCCGTTTCTGTGCCCTGACTCGATTCTGGCCTGATCCTCCCCTGTCATGACGCTGGCCAGGAGAGCCCTTCCTGTCCAGTGTCCTCATGATCACCGCGGTTTCTTAAAACATTCTTTCGGTCACGGCAGTTTCCAGCAGAGTCAGAAAAACAAAACAAATGTTGTGTTTATAGTTTCTGCTTTCATAAATGAGGGCTTAGGAAGCGCGGTACAGATTTAAACCACAATTATTTAAAGTTAGCTCAGTGGTGTCATGTTTTTGTTTTGGGTTTTAATAAGCAGGGACGACTGCGCGTCTCTTCTTACCTGTAATCAACACGTGTGTTGATGTGCTGTGGTGATCTGCAGGTTGGAGTCAACGTTCCCATCCCGGTTCCGCTGCCAATGTTTTCGTTCACTGGGTCAAGAGGATCTTTCCGAGGGGACACTAACTTCTATGGAAAACAAGTGAGTGCCTGTTCCGAGAAGTCCCTTTTTAATGACTACACATTTAGTGTCATTGCTGCCAAGTCTTTTATGATGGCTGGTAGATTGGTATATAGTATCCTGATGTAAGCAGAGGTATTGAAGGCTTAATACACAATATCATTTATAGGCTACCTCACATGCATATATGTTCATAGAAGGAGGAAAATAAAAATAATAAATCCAAAGTTGCAGCTGTAAAGGATTCATATGCTCCACTTTCTCCTTCACAGGGAATTCAATTCTACACACAAATCAAGACCGTCACCTCGCAGTGGAAGGCTGAAGACGCCACACTAAAGAGTCCTGCAGTTACCATGCCAACCATGGGGCGATAAATGGCTAGCAGCGAGCCTGTCTGGTGTCTTGTGAATTCAAATGTGAAAATGACTAATAATTCCCTTATCTCACACGATAGAAGAACGTCAAAAATGTGTGTATTAAAGCATTTCCCCTTAATGATGAAATTCAGAAAAAATTTAATATATTTATAATTATTTCCCTTCTGTGAAGATTTTCTACTGATTGTTGTGTGTTGCGCGTCTTGTCTAAAAAATATACTAATAACATCGGAATCAGAATGAAAACCATGCCTAAAGTGAATGAACAAAGGTGGATTTCATAAAAAGTTGACCAATGTTTGTTTGGGAAAATAAACATCCCTGTCCTAATGCTTAGGGTATTCTTTATTCCCATCCACCCAGCAGCAGCCGACAGTAGTGTGTGTGTGTGTGTGTGTGGGGGGACAGCCAGGCCAAGACCTGGGTCACTTGTGGATGTCAGGGAGGCTGTTCTCAGGCATCAGGGTCATGAAGGTCCTCTGGGTATCCGCCTCGGTCATCCTGCGAGAAGGACAGTCACCGTTTAGTAACGTCTCAGAATCCTCGCAGGCCAAACACGCGAGGCGGTACCGGTAGAAATCAGCGCAGCGCTTCGTAATTACAAGCGACCGAACACTAGAATCAAACTCTCACACATTCCTCCGGTGCCTCACCCCAAGGCGTCCGCGCTGTCCGTCCCGCTCTGCTCCATGGACGTGGTCAGAGCCTCCTTCCGGCATTGCTTGCTGAAACAACAGGGTCAAGCGAGAGATGAGCTGCGTGGAGGCTTAGAAGCCCTTCTGTACGCCGGTCTTGGCAGTGCATCGGTCCACCCTCAGCCCCAGGGTTACTCTGGGGCGACCGGACCCGGGATTCCGTAAACGGATCCCGCAATCAAAGGACGAGGTGCCAGACCACTGCCAACATGCATGGACATCTCGCGGGCCCCACCGCACGCCCATACGTTAACATCTCCCGCACACCGTCTCTGGGAAATCACGTTACCAGCTGCTCTCCCTGGACCACAAGGGTTCAAAGAACTGAATAAATGGGCCAAACGGGCACAGGCCTAAATCGACATGACCAGATGTTTGTTTCCAAGTACACGACTCTGTGGCCGGTCCTATTTTTACCATTGTGCCCAGACTCTGTCTTAATTCTTTTTAGGCGGCCGTACGGAAAAGAAAATTGGTCGAGGCCAAACTTATGTTTTATAGTATCCTCTTCTTCTGAGAAAAATATCTGTTGTAAACATTAAAACCAGGGAGGGGTCGCCGAGTCGCAGAGCTTCAGACGCGCTGCATGCTGTCACTGGCTCCCCGTCCCAGCAGACACTCGTGGCTGAGCGCTCAGCCACGAGGAGCTGATGCTATTATCTCAGCAGGGCACTGGAACCAGGGAGAGAGGTCGCTTTAGGTGACCGCCGTGTCTCACTGTGCTAGTTGTTAACTCACACATCTCTGTGGGACAGGGTTAGAGAGTCACGGGGAGTTTACCTCGTTTTTGGTCCGTTCATCCTCGCAAAGAGCAGCATCAGCACTTTCTCCTTTTGCTCCCAAGTGAGGTCTCTGACGTCCACTTGGTCGTTCTGTCCCTGCGTCTCAGTCCTTCGATCCAGGGGAGAAAACATGAACATGTTATTTGACTGGAATTACTAAACACGATATTTTTAGGTCAACTCTATCAACCTAGATTAACAGCCACACAAACGTTTTATACCGTCTAAAGCAAGATGTCGCCAGTGTTTGGTTGTCTATTAAAACGTGTCTGAGGCAGACTGCAGCGCACACTATAGAGCCAATAAAGTGGAATCAGACCGACGCTGCAGGAGCTCGGCCATACCACTTCTGAGCCTCTTCCATGTCCGCATAGACCGAGTTGGTGCTGTGGGGGTTCTTGTTGAAGGTGCGGACGAGGGGGTACTGCTTCCTACCCGCCAGGGCTTCCCTCAGGCTGCCCTGGTAGGCTGTTGACGCCTGCTTCTTATACACCAGCCTGCTGGCCTGGATCTCCTGCCTCACCTGAGACAGTGCGGCATGGAAAAAACGCTGCAGCTCCGTCTCGGCGACCTGCCGCTTGCCTCGGGCCGTCTCCCTGCCCCGCTTGGACAACAACTTCTGGAACCTGTGCAGGTCCTCCGACCTGGCCCGGCTGTCAACCTCGCGGAGCCCCCTCTCCTGCAGCAGCTGCCCCACCAGCAGCGCCTGGGCCTTCTCCGAGTAGTCCAGCTTGGCCCGGAGGTCAGCGATCTCCTTCCTGTAGGCCTTCATCTGGGCCACGTTCGTCTGGGTCATCCGCACATCGGCATACTGTGGGGGGGGGGGAAGGTGCGAGAGATCAGGGTCTAGAGGGTTCACGGGTGGAGGGTCATCGGATGTGTTTGACACGAGTGCTCCTCTTCATAATGCTCCTGTGCCATGGACCCAGCCACCGCTGTAGCCGGGGTTAAGAAATGAGTAAGGTACAATTTCAACCATTTCATGCATTATGGATGTCAGATACATGACACGAGAACTCCACATCCGGTCACGGTTACTACCTGGCTGTCTTCAAATAAGATGAATCACAAAGCATCGGGAATTGGCACCAATGTGGGACGGTCCGGGGGGATTCTGGTCCAGAACATAGTTTATATTCTAGCGTAAAAGTTTATTTTTTTTGCACATTTTGAGATATCAGGTAAGGCACACACACACACACACACACACACACACACACACGTACACACACACACGCACACACGCACAACGTGCACGCAGCATGGGCTAACGTGCAGATTGTCACCAATTTGTCGAGTTCCTTTTTTTTTATGACTTATTTTTCTTTCTTTGGGTTGGAAATAACGACTATAGGCCACGCTGACCTCAACGCTGGCTACGGCCAGGAAGAACCCGGCGGATTATCAGATTATGGTGTTCAGGGAACCTCTGAGTGGACAGAAAAGGTTTCAGACGACCGGGGTTTGTCATAAATCCTTCCTGTGTTCACTGTCATTATCAGGGGAGGGATTAAGGTGGTCAATGTTTGTTTGCGTCGGGAATCAGTGCCGGAAAACGTTTTTTTTTGGGGGGGGGGGGGGGGACTGCCAATAAGTTGGAGTCCAAACGCCAGTGGAAACTCACCATGACCACCAACCGCTGAGAGGGCTGGCAAGCGTGAGAGGAGGTGGGGGACCACAAGCAGAATACACACCGTCAGCACAAGTAAACAATCGAGGGGGAAATATCACCAGAAAAAGTCTGACAAGCAATAATTAGAGAAAATAAACAAAAAGGCTTTTTCGGACTTGATCGGCCTCCGTCCATCCCGTAATCACACCAGTGATTAGTCGCTCTACCCGACATTCACGTCGTACCTTGTCCCTGAGCATGGTGGCCTGGGAGGTGGCAGCCTTTTTCCTCAGGTCCTCCACCTCCTTGATGTGGTAGTTCAAGGCCTCGTTCAGACGGACGTTCTCCTTGAACACCGAGCGGGAGGCGTCGTCCAGCTTCCTGCGGAGTTGTGTTAGGATGTGAGTTAGGATCAGATCATCTGGGAGAAAGCCATACCACCCCGATTTCCGTTTTCACACGTTCATGGAAGCATTTCCTAATATGTGACTTTCCAGGTCTGACAATAAAATACCATAAATATCATGAGGCCTAAATTATACTGCCATATTGGACGGTGAAAATATGTAGACATTGGAAAAACATCCAGACACATGAGTTAGATATCATATAATATATAACTTTGTTTTTAATTAGATTTTGCTTAGTCTCCCTGATCACCAAGTCATCTCTTTGGACCAACAAAGGGTCCGTTTCTTCCACTGGAAGCTAAAATTAGCAAGACCACACCGGGATCACTGTTGATATTATATGGACATGGGGGGAATAAATAACTAAAACACGGAAGAGATGTAGGTGTATGGTTCCCTAAAACTAATAAACACGAGGATCTCTGCATACACTGGACACACAGAGTTCTCCAGGATGGGCTTGTTTTCTCTGCTGATGTGGGCTCTTGGTATCTTTAACATGACAAAACGTGGGCTAGCATAATACACGTTTCTATAATGATTGCCTTCGTTCCAGCCAGGATAAGAGAGTGAACCGACTCACAGCACGGCCTCATCGTGGGCTAGCTCACTCAGGTGGGCCAGCCTCTGCTCAGCCTCCTTCTCAAGGCGCATCTGCAGAAAGACGCACACCACATTCAGCTTAGTGCAGAAACACACCAGATGATCTGTGCTCTGGATTCAGTATCAATAACTTCAATGTCAACACATCAGCCTCTTCTGTCACCAGTCTTTTGTGATTTGACTTTATGATTCACGGTGATACTTTTGAGGATACCTTTTGGGTGTAGAATTTGGTTTCCACTCTGCCCAGGTTCTCGAGGTGTTTTCTCTCAGCGAGCAACATGCCTTCTCTCATCTGGGGAACACACAGGGATCCCAGGGTGAACACACTCCCACTGATAGCAGAGCGACGTTTGGCCCCACAGGCCGTAGGTCCTTACTCGTCTCAGCTCCAGCTCCATCTTGGCCTTCGTCTTGCGGAACTCCTCGATCTTCTTCAGCCCCGCCTGGATCGTGTCAAAGTCCTTGGCCCTCTCCCTGAATCTTTGCTCTAGCTCTTCGTTTTGAAGAGTGTGCTCGACGACCTGGCAAAAAGATAATTGAACAACATTCAAGAAATGTTCTACAACCTCGTTGATGTCCACGTTAACATATCGTGTGCGTGCTTCGCCCCTTTCAGTAACCATAAAGGCCGGTTTTTGGTTATTGAAACCAAAATTTCAAGGATAGCATGGACGACCCGGCCAAGAGATTGCCACAGCTTCCAGGAAGAGAGAACTACCACTTGTAACATCTGGGAAGAATATCTGTTCTAAAAGTTCACATGGACCCGGCCCAGCTGAAACTCGACCCGAGGCCCCATCAGTCCGACCGAATGCCTGAACGGCTACTGTGGACACACCAGCCCGGGAGAAAAATGCGACAAAGAGACCAAAGTCATGAGTGACTAGCAAAACACACACCCACAGTCATGTAGATGATGACATAATAAGGGGGTATCGACTATCTGATTGCTAGTCTCGGCCCAATTGTTATTCTTCAGATAACTCTGTATGTTCGGTACAACGCGCTCTTCGCGGTATGGAGGCCTGCTCTCCGTGCGCAGTATCTGCACGCTTTGCAAACGCCGTTCATCCGTCCAAAATATACCCATCACTTCAAAGGCGAGAGATGAGCCCAGTGCCGCGCTAAAGTCTCTCGCGTAATGCAAAGTATGATGCCATCATTTGACTAATTGGGACTCCTCTCACCACAATGCTGTGAGGTCTCATTCAAGTAGACGGAACCCAGAGCCCTCCCGTTCTCTGAGAGCTTTTGAAGTTCACATTAGCTTAGCTCATGGGTGAAGTGAACCTCACAATAAGAAATGGAGCAGAATACTTTGAAGTTGCGTCTTTAAAGCGGACCACAATGGGTTTTCATTTCAACACAAGCGTATGTGACAGCTCTCTGCATGTCTAAAATAGAGATGCTTTGAGCTGGTGCAGATCGGGTCTCCGGGTCTGTTTTGTTCCATGGTTGAATGATGAATGATTCAAACACATTCTGAATCATTTTATTTTACCAGCATGAAATAAGAGAAGATGGAAAACAGCTAGGCCATAGTTTTGATATCATAGCCAGACCGCTATTTGTTTAGTTTAAGCTAAATATATCTTAGAATTTGACTTAAAGGCCAATCATCTTAAAAAGGTTGTTGTGTCAGTGGGGAAGATTTTTTTTTTAAAATCTGACCATTGATCTAAAATACAAGGATTGATTTCCTTGTTTATAACTGCATGGCGCATTGATGATGGTTCTTGTCTTGCATAATATAATTACATGGACCACAACTGTTGAAACGAACGACATTTCTGAGATGCTTTAGTTTTAAATGCACGTTTGTTGCAGTGAAAGCATCAGGGATAACATTGAGTCTCAGCGGGCAGGTGGCATTTAAGACGCTTTCCTATTGACTCAGACTCAGGTATGCATGCTGTTCGTTCTTAATGCTGTTTTTAATACAGTACTGTATAACGTTACAGTTCTCATCACGTCTCAACATACAGCAGACTCACCAGATTCTCTCGTTCTTCACGCGCATGCGCATTTTCACTTTTGAGTTGCTCCTCCATGCTCGCTATCTGTGAAATCGACCAAAGGCGCAATTAGTGGACAGTTAAACCAAAAATCACTTCTTCTTTTTTTTTATCCTACTTTGAAAGAAAAAACGACTTTAAAGCTACAACCTTTGCGTCTGTCTCGGCGTCTTTTCTCTTCAGGTGGGCCATGATGTCCATCATGTCCTTCTCTGAGCGGTACACTTGGTTGGTGAGGGCCTGGTTGGCCGCGGCCAGCGTGCCCGTGGAGGCGCGGTACTCATCGAGCGACTGTTCTGCGACGTCCAACCTCAGCCTCCACAGGGCAGCGTTGGCCTTCGCCCTCTCCACATCCGACTCTTTGTCGGCCTTGGGCTCTTGTTTGCCTTCCTTCGCGTCGCTGAGGGACATCGAGCGCGTTCATTTTCAAATAGGATCAAACGGCTGTGTTGAATACTCTGATTGGTCAATTCGCGCATGCCGCTGTATAGTCTGCTATGAATAGCAGATGGTTGCTGTGGACTGGACAATATAGGGACACTGTAGAATCAAACTGAATCTCTTTTTTGGGCGGAATCCTAATTTAAAAAATACATACATGATTCTGAAAATAAATAAAATCTATAGGCCTCTTCGTTGTGCCAAATGAATGATTAATTTAGAAGAGAGCCGTGTAATAATCATCATCACCGGTCATCAGCGCGAAATAAACCACTTCAGGATGATTCAAGATGTAACTTGCATAACCCCTCGCTCAGTCATTGGCCTATACGTAAGTACATACTTTTATCTTAACTGTTAAACTCACCTTCCTTTTCCTTTATTCCCCTTTTTATTTGGCATCGCTGCGGTTAACGGTTGACTCACAATAAGAAATGATTAAGCTGGTTCCCCACTTTGAGGTTGACCCCGCATCAGCACCGCCTGCCCGTGTAGGGCAGCATTTTGTTTTGAATGTCGTTGTTGCCATAGAAACACTGACAATACAACAACCTTGCTGGTGTCACTTACTGATGCAGCCGGCCCTGCTGTCCTGAGTTTATCCAGTAGTTATGGTAGTAAAAGTAGCAGTAGTTATAGTGATAGTAGTAGCAGTATTACAATGGTAGGCCTCCTATTAGTAGTAGTACTAAATATGAAGTAAAATAAAGCAATAGTCATGCCACTTACAGCCACTTCTGTCTTCATTCATTCTAAGTCCAGATTATGACAAACAACATGTGTGAATGTTATACTGTGAGATAATGAACCACGCTGCTACAACATGGAAATATATACACTTGGCGTTTTGGATACTGACGGCAGACTCTACTGTATAATTATGGTTTTTACTTGTTTGGCTCTATCAAACAAGATGTGTTTGCACGTGATCTCCCATGATATGGCATCTTTCTTGTCAGCAGTTTTGTGTGAGCTGCTCAATTACTTTTTTCCCCCTATGTAGGATCCAGGCCTCGCCCATTCCTTATCTCTTCTTCTCACCTCTTTAGCACAGCTGTTCAAATCAAACAACAACATTTATAAATGTACAAGCTGCACACCCAAAAGAAACAATGTTGAGTAAGCCGTAGGTCATAATTTCCTCTGTGTCCTGTGTCATTTCGTACAGTTTACAGGAGGAAGCGGAGGGCTTACAGAAGGAGATCTCCAAATGTCAGGGTGAGGGTACTGTAAAGACATCATATAGACGTATGCTGCGCTGGCACGCGCAGAGTTTGAAGACTAAATTTAAAGGTAATTGCTGTGACAGCAAGAAGAGAAAACTGAAATAACTCCTTAAGTTTTCCAAGCTGTCATTATCATTGGCATTGTAATGACAAGGTTTGGGTCTCTTCAATGGACTTTTCAGGGCAGGACACCCACAAACATGGGATTCCTGAGGGTAACGTTGCAGCGTATTAATAATAGATTGCACTGTTTAGATTACAAAGCTGGGGTCCCGTTTCATGCGTTGCCGCATTCTGCTTGCTTTTACAAAACACCAAAATGATACACATGATACCGCGTCTTGGGAAATGATGTTTGTGACACGCTGTGTCATAATATACAGGACCACCAAACACGAACATGCTTACTCATACATCAAATCTGGGATCCACTCAATGATACGATTTATGAAAACAAAAAAGTATCTTCATTTCTGTTAATGACTGAATGTAAATCAGAAAATGCCAAAATCAACAACGATTCCAGATTACTTAGAAAATAGACTTGAATTAAATGGCAATACATGGCAAAGGTAGCAACTACACACATTGCGTGAGCGTTATCCTATAGGTGTCAGGGAAGCCTAACCCCCTCTCAGACGCAAACATCAAATGATTGTCCTAAGAAATGTAATCAAATTGTTTTCTACAAACTTCACATACTGCATGTTAGTAACACCACACACAAACTGCACGTTAGTAACACAAACACATACTGCACATTAGATAGCACACACACACACACACACACACACACACACACACACACACACACACACACACACACACACACACACACACACACACACACACACACACACACACACACACACACCTCTACATGTATGTGGAATGCAGCATATGGGGAGAGACAAAAGGTAATGTATGGTGTAAAATGTAAAGATAATTTATAATATTAGACATTGTTTATCGTACGTCTGTTTGACTGTCCATTCGACTGTTCATTGGTTTTACTCAACCACAATACTACTATTGATCCACTTCAGTCTAAATCTACCAATCTTAGTTCAACTGTGGCAAAGCCGGGATGCAAGTTTGGAAGAGAGCGAAATAAATCACACCTGACTGCAGTGTCACAGAACAGCAGATTAAAAGAATAGGCTTTAGATATGCTGCAGCGTTTATCTAAAATAGAATAAAAATAAATTGTCCTCTTATTGTTGTACATTTATTTCAAGTGAATGGTTGCATTTTAGTTGAGTAATTCTCTTTAAAATTTAAAAAAGTCAAATTAATTGAATGTCAAATATAACTTAGGAGCATATCATTCATGCTGTACTGGTGCAATGGTTGGGAAAGTTTGCTATCAGCCGTAGAGACGCAGGTTCAAATCCGGCTCATTGCTCATTTTGTTAACACAGGGATGTCGCGTGAATGTAAATTGACATCTAAGTTAATGTATCCATCGCTATCTATCGCCAATGAGCCAATGGCGCACTGATGAAAGCTGTTGCAATCATAATGAATACTTTAAATACATTACAAACTGGATGTCAGTGGCCAAACTGCTTGTACCATGGGAAAAAATTACACTCAACACCAGAACTGTCGCCAAAGAGACTTGTTTCCCTTTGACCCAGAAGATGACGCGCCCTAGGCCACCGCCTATATGGCCTTTTTATTTAGCCCGCCCTGATCCAAAAGCACCTCTTGGGGGTCATTTTGACAGACCCTTTCCCGTGGGTCTCTCAAGAGAGTCCAGAGGATCAGACTTTCAAACAATGTTGGCACGAGGCCACGGAAGGTCCAGGGCACGAATGCTTTGATAGGGGTAGAAGACCAGACCATTCTGGTGAGCCACAGGATTGGAGAAAGAAAGGAGCCACGGTATTTAGAAAAGAGGAAGGAGAAAGAAAGTCCAATATTTTTAGTCCAAATTACAGTGTTGGAACAGTGCTTTGCGCAGTGGAGTGTCCTGGGATCGGAATGGCATGACTGGTGGATGCTGGTGCCAAGCCCCACCCTCCCCTCATTGTCCCTTCTGTGGCCCTATGCTCCGCACTGCCTCGTGCCCATTGGCAGGACCTCCGCCCCCCTTTGCTTCTCCGCCTGACAGCCTATGTACGACCTCACCCCCCGCTGGTCAAGGTGAAACAGCTTCACTGATGGACTAGCCACCGGGCAGTGTGGGAACCGAACAACAGTGTGTGACTGAACTGGGAAACGAGTTAGCGGGTGATAATGACAGCCTGATCCGTTTATAATTGCTATTGCATTTCAGTCTTTAGGTTCACATGCCCGTCTTCTGTTCTGAATGAACTTTTTGCATTACATGGCAATCAGTGTGTCTGATTGCTTGTTTGAAGAGCCATGCCAGCCTCCAGCCTAAACCAAATAAATATTATCTACTCACGCTTTTCATGCCCGTGCTCACTTGCCGCTCAATTGCGTTCCTCCCCGAGGAAAGCCTGTGGTTGGTAGTACAGAAATGTGTGGGAGGGAGATGATTGCTAACATTCTTTCAACTTCTCATGCCCAGTTAGAGTTCAAATCCCCATCGGCGCATCTTTCTGAAAGGTACAATCGTTTAAAAGAGCACTGCAGTGGGCTTAGTCAGGGATTATACTGCACCTCTCTTAAGTCATGTAGCATGCCAAGTCAATTGTCAGCCAACTTTTACGATCTTCACTTTAGGATTCGTAACGGCAATCCCTCTAAACGAACCACCAAATGACGGAGCCATGGTGAACGGAACATAAACAAAATAAAAATCACGAACTCGTGCAACTTGAAGCAGCGATGACGCCATTTAACCTCCGAGCGTGCCTTTCACAGAGACCTTTTATTCCCTCCGTGCATAAAAAAGAAAGCTTCTAATTAACAAGTCATCAACGGTGAAATAGAAAGTTTTGTTGCATCACTCCTAACCTAGGAGAAATGCCAAAATTGGATTATAAGCACTTGTGCGAGTAAAAGAGTTAAAGAGTGCAGGCAAACAACTCTCCAAGTCTTAATTAAATACACTCATAAAGGCTATTTTTAGAGCATTGCTTGAAGTTTGAGTGTGAGCCACTCATTTTGATGTTCTGACAACTACCCTTTAACCAGTTTAAGGGCACGGGCTCCATGTGACCCGCTGGGAGTTGAGGAGGTTACAAAAAAAAAAAAGCACCAAGCACAAAAAAAAAACATGATGTTAGAGAAGAAAAATAAAACGAGGAGGAGGAAAAAAGCTGTTGGTAAGCAGGTACTCCAACCCACGGAGGAGGGGGTGCCCTCAGGAGCAGAGCAGGGATGGAACGCCTCGGGATTGGCCGAGGGCTGCTGCCGGCGTGGCCACGTGCCATCTCCTTATGTCTTTATATACTGTAAGCGGATGAGCAGACCGTCCTGAGTTTGCATGCTGCCTCTCCCTCCCTAGTGCTCCTCACCCCTCTCAGCAAGCTCTCCCAGCTGTGGTCCTCGGCGCCTCTCTGCAACCATCCGCACCCCCTCTCCGAGAAGGCTCTCCGTTTTAACAAGAACCTCCACCAAGGCTTCTCCTTCGCTTTGCTAAGAGCTACCAGCTGTCTCCATCTCTCTCTGTCCTGCCCTCTCCCTGCGTGAAAAACATGGCTCCACTGAGGCTGCTGCTGACCCTCTCCTTGGGGCTGCTGGCTGCCATCCTCGGAGCTGACGCCACGTACTACCGGCATCACCGCTTCGTCCCCCACTACCGCTACCGCGAGCACTCGGCCAACACGGAGAACCTGCTGCCCGAGGCCGCACAGCCCGCCGCACCCACCTATCCCGTGATCCCGGAGGTCTTCCACCCCGTGCCCGACTCCCTGCACGGGGCCCAGGAGCCCGAGCAGTCCCCCGAGGTGGCCCCAGCGGTGGTGGTCCACGCCCTGGCGCCTCTCAGCAGTGGCAAGGTCTTCTACGGGGTCATGTTCGACGCCGGGAGCACGGGAACCAGAATCCATATCTACAAGTTCATCCAGAAGGACCCAGGTAAGGTGTCTCCCTTGCTTTCTCTCTCCCTCGCTCTCCGGCTGGCTCTCTCCCTGCAAGCGGCTCCCAGAGTGTGTGTGTGTGCTGCTGTTAGGTCATTCACTGTGTGGTGTTAAGGCAAACATGTGCCTGCAGGGTGCGGAGAGAGGGAGAGAGAGAGAGAGAGAGCAGAGAGAGAGAGAGAGAGAGAGAGAGAGAGAGAGAGAGAGCATGGGCAAGACAGAAAGCCTAAAAGTAGCTGTGTTCCATTTCCATGTCTGCCTCCACATTGAAATTGCTAGGCTGCTAACGAAAGTCCATGATACAGGATAATAAACATTTGGCAGATGTACTATGGGTTGACTTGTGCATGGTGTGATGGATATTCTGACCGTCTTCCATTATCTTGTAGTTGAGCTGCCGGTTTTGGAGAATGAATTGTACCATGCAGTGAAGCCTGGTTTGTCTGCATACAAAGACAAACCTGAAGAGGTAATATTACCCCACCATGCAATCACTCAACATGTGAATAACTAAAACAGAATGTACCGTCAGCTACACAACACAAATACTGTGGGCTATTTCGGCCAGTATAATGATCCATATAATGACTTCTTATGGAGGGCACTGCTCATATATCTAGATCAGTTTCAATATCTGCCTCTAATATGTGTATTTATATAATCAGTCAACAATGTATTTGGTTTTGAAATGCAATGTTCTTTTTCGACAATCTCTCTCTTAGTAACTTTCTATCATGCTAACTCTAATGCTCTCTCTCTCTTTTCTCTCTCCATCTCTCTCCCGCTCTTTTCCCGCTCTGTTTCTTCCCTCTCCCTCTCCCTCTCCCCCCCCCTCTCTCTCTATCTCTCTCTCCCCCTTAACCTCCCTCTCTCTTGTTCTCTCTTTCTGGTAATTGCTATGCGGCCACGCACGCTGAAAAATGCCGGTTGGTAACCGATTGCACGTCTTGCCTTCAGGGTGGCAACACAGTCAGGCAGCTGCTGAACCTCGCTCAGAAGACGGTCCCCGAGGAGGAATGGAAGCAGACCCCAGTGGTCCTGAAGGCCACAGCGGGGCTGCGTCTTCTGCCCGAAGACAAAGCCAACGCTCTTCTGGATGAGGTGAGGCACGTTCTGTCCCTGGCCACAGACAGTTTGGCAGAGGCCCCACCCGTCCAAGAAACCGCTAAGTGCTTACAAGTATGCCTGAGAAAAAAAAAGGCCAGCCTGCCCATTTGGTGGCCGTCATGTGAAAAAAAAACAGCTGTTCTGGGGTTCTGTGGAGAAGCATTATATATCATTTGAATTATCAAATCCACGCTACTGTTTCACCATAAATGTGGCAGGGAGCACCGTCATTCAGGCGGGAACGCAGCCTGTCTGCCGGGGAGCAGATAGAGGACACGCGCCAATCCGCAGACCAATGTTGGTTTGGTTAAATAAATAGTGATGGTTGTTGATTGTTGTTGTTTTTCTCTCAGGTGAGGGAAGTGTTCGCGGAGTCCCCCTTCTTCATCCCGAAGAACAGTGTTTCCATCATGAATGGCACCAACGAAGGTACGTCACCTCTTTGTGTCTCAAAACGTCTTGTGGTCAGCTCATTAATACCTCTACATCTGTCAGACTGTTAATACCTCTACATCTGTCAGACTGTTAATACCTCTACATCTGTCAGACTGTTAATATCTCTACATCTGTCAGACTGTTAATACCTCTACATCTGTCAGACTGTTAATACCTCTACATCTGTCAGACTGTTAATACCTCTACATCTGTCAAACTGTTAATACCTCTACATCTGTCAAACTGTTAATACCTCTACATCTGTCAGACTGTTAATACCTCTACATCTGTCAGTCCGTTAATATCTCTACATCTGTCAGAGCAATGGTTTAATGGACCCAGATGCTCTCCTGCAGGGTACTGCTTAGACTGTATTCATCCACGTTGTATCTCACCGACACACACACACACACACACGCGTGGTGAAACTGAACTAACAAGAGGTTTGTCAACACCTCAACCCTAAGAATTAAATAACCTGGTCGAAGCTTCTGGTCCCACACCCAGCAATTTAAAGAGATCCTCCACAGTGCTCCTTAAGACACCCTGACCCAGTCATTTCTCATCACATGTTATGTGTCATATATTCTCCACGCTTTATTGGTGCAATACCGTGACACGTGTGAGAGAGCTGTAATTACCTGGGCTCGCCCTGCGAGACAGGCAGCCAGCCACCATTAAACTGCAGACCTAATGAGAGAAAAAGCTAAGCGAAACTCAAGACTTCGTTAACTGCGAGCGCTGCCTTCCCTTTGCCCACACATAAATAATTGCGTCTTTGTGTGATGTCATTGGTAATGAAGTTGAAACAGAGAGAGTAGCTCTCTCCTTGAAATTGAAATGCTAAAGCTCTGCTCCCTGCCTGTGTTGCCGTAGGTATCCTGGCCTGGGTCACAGTCAACTTCCTGACAGGTAAGACATGATTGGCTTTCTGTGTTAGTGTGACGATACTAATGGTGAACAGGCTCACATCTGAGGGCACCTCTGTGCAGGGGAAGACTCCGGTCTCCTGTCTGACACATCGTGCTACCCCCTCCCCCCCTCCTCTCACCCCCTCTGCCCAGCTGGCTATATTAGATGCTTCCCTCCCATTACACACTAGGCTCAGTGTTAACTGCGGTCAAAATAAACGACTCTAATAGGTTTTTTTGTCTGCGGTGGCGAGGTAAAAACAAACAGCTGGCGAACAGAACAGTGTTTGGAGCGGGAATGACTTCCAAATGCAGCCCGTGACTCAGGCGGCCGGGCTGCTGTTTACAGGCTGTTGATAGCAGGAAGGTTAAGTGTATTTACGTCTTTGTTTTCTTTAGGTCACTTGTATTCCAATACAAAGAGGACGGTGGGCATCCTGGATTTAGGCGGAGGCTCCACCCAGATCACATTCCTCCCAAAGTCTCAGGTACACAAAACATCTAATTTGATGAGTAACACACACACACAACACACACGCACGCGCACACACACACACACACACGAACACACACACACACACATACGCACACACACACACACACACATGAGTTGACCCTTTTGAGTCACTAACACCAAACGACATCTGTCTCCGGGCCAACAGAAAACAGTGGTTTCAGCTCCGCCCAGCTACATCGCC
This sequence comes from Melanogrammus aeglefinus, assembly GCA_900291075.1. Taxonomy (NCBI): domain Eukaryota; kingdom Metazoa; phylum Chordata; class Actinopteri; order Gadiformes; family Gadidae; genus Melanogrammus; species Melanogrammus aeglefinus. The sequence continues at coordinate 103,847 of OLKM01000868.1, forward strand.
AGATTCAACATGTTCAACCACACCTACCAGGTCTACACACACAGGTATGCCTCACTTTGTTTGGGACATCGGTACCAGCAGCACCCTGAAATTACCACTGCGCAATGGCTCGCCTGTAAGTGGTCTGATGTAAACATAGAAAACATATAAATCTGTGCATTTCCATGAATAACATTTTCCAACGCGACCACAACAGCTACCTTGGAAACGGGCTATATGCAGCCCGCCTGGCGACACTGGGAGCGCTCAGAGCCGACGGTAAAATACCCACACTCCTCACCCTCCTCGGTTCAGAAGGTAGACGGGTCAGAGCGAGGCCTTCAACTAAACCCCCGTTATTCCTCAGGTCTAGACTGGAAGGTGTTCACCAGCTCGTGCCTGCCCAAGAAGTTTCAGGAGGATGTGACTTTTGGAGGGATCACCTACAAAGTCAGCGGGATTCCTGATGGTAAGATTCAGGCGCTTTGAGGTGGGCTGGCGCCGTCCCCAGTGCTCCCAGTGGATCTGTTGATCGGTGCATTCTCGGCCCGCATGTGGGGACAATAGACTACAGTAAACCACAGTGAAGGAAATTTTCCCATAACAATCCGTGGGATCCTTGGCGCCAAACCCGTGTTGTCATCCTCTCACCCCGTCCTCCCTCTTAAACAATTACGCTGCAGCCTGCATTGTGTTTAAGAGAAAGGGAAAGAATGTGAGACTCCCATTACCACAGTGGAGTAGACCGGGAGTGACAGTTCTCAAACCCCCCAGCTGATATTCTTCAGGGTAACAAGCGGCTTGATCCTGACCACTCACAATTATGTGGTAAAAATAGACAGGCCTAGAGGCCGTGTTTAGTGTCAGCACATGGTTTCTCCAGCCCGTCCCCTGGGTCTGTGTGAAAGTGGTCGTTCCGGGGCTTCCCTTGTTAAACTAAACCAGCACGTCCCCGTCCTGAACCCCCTTTTTTTCCGTGTGACCTCAGATGGGGAGCTTTCCGAAAGGCCGGCCGTCGTGTACGCACGTGCGCGCCATCGCCCCCCTTGCACTCAACCCACCCCCCCCCCCCCCCCCCGTGCACGTGCCATCACTTGCCTGCAATCCTGTGTTTATGGTTCCCCACGATGCAGAATGTTATTGTCGACTCTACAACCCCCACTGCAACCAACCATCCATCTTCTTCTTCTTCCTCCAGGCTACGCAGGCTACAAGCTCTGCTACCACGAGGTGATGAAAGTCATCAAGGGCATCGTGCACCAGCCCTTCGAGGTGAAGGGGAGCAGCGTCTTCTACGCCTTCTCCTACTACTTTGACCGAGCCGTGGAATCCGGCCTCATCGGTGAGCGAGGAGAACCCTCTCATTCCGGGCGCCACACTTCTGTTTGTAAAGTGACCGCTCACTGCAGAGAGAAGGTGTTTATGTGTTTCTTTCCACCTTCCGACAGATGGCAGTCGTGGCGGTATGGTTGAAGTGAGGGACTTCAAGAAGAGAGCCAAAGAAGGTGAGATGTTTTCTCCCGGCCATACAAAGAGGGCTTGATTCAAGATGTACAGAACCAACCTTCCGGGCACACAGTTTGTTTACATGCCCGATAAATGACTATCTTGGAGACTTTGTTTACCTTTGTCTGTCTCGTAACAACAAACTCTTTGGGGCAAACACGCACACTGGCACTGACTCTCAGGATAAGTGTGTGTTTCACCCAACGGCTCTTTAGAAAAACACGCAAGCCCACATTGTTCTGCCATTCTTATGCACAGGGTTTGGAGATATCAAAAAATTCACAAGCGATTCACAGATGGAAACTCAACACACACTCACACACATACACACCACACACACACATACACACACATACACACACTCACACAACATTCTAACGTTTTATTAGAATGTTGTTGACAATGTCAAAACATTGACATTTAACATTCAGGCTTCAATTTCATAATTCCTCACTCAGCATCTGCAGAGGTTAGAAGTATCAATGCTAGGCACAAGACCATTTAGTTATTTTTGTTACGCAAGTGCTTCTACATGGCAACAACAACTCTTTAGTCACATGACCCGGCGTGGACCGGGCTGGCAGAGCTGCTGGGGCCGGGACGTCTGTCGGCTCCCGCCAAGGCAGGACGGCACCTTACAGCCAGGCACCAGCCGCGGGTTAACACCTACCGAGACACACCGAGTCTGTTGAGCGCCGCCGCCCACCCACAGCCTCTCACTGACCCGCAGGCAGCTACCTGGCACCCTGCTGCCCGCCCACAAGCCCGCACACACACACAAGCCCCCGACTCAGCCACCCGGGCTCCTCTCTGCCCCCGGAAGCAACGAGAAAACCCCAGAAACCAAAACAAAACACAAACGTTGTCCTCCTGCAGCTATGACGCACGCGGGATAGAAAACGTGGTTTTAATATTATAAACACCACAAACTGCTCACATCGCTGTTCTGCTAAAGAGGTGTGTGTGTGTGTGTGAACGTCATCCGGTGTGTGACAGCGTGTGACTTGCTTGTGCTCACAGTGTGCAACCAGATGACCAAGTTCCGTGCCATCAGCCCCTTCCTCTGCATGGATATGACCTACATCACCTGCCTGCTGAAGGAGGGCTTCGGCTTCAAGGACAACACAGTGCTTCAGGTGAGAGGCAGCGAGAGCCGGGGTCAACATTAACCTCCGCATGGAATGGAGGGAAATAGTGGTTGGACAAAATATTCACTCTCGTGTTCTGGTCCACAGTTGGCCAAGAAGGTGAACAACGTGGAGACGAGCTGGGCGCTGGGCGCAACCTTCGACCACTTCCGTAACCTCAACATCCACTAGGACGGAGACACGCACGCAGATGCCGCCGCGGACATACCGACTCCGCGACGGTGGACGACGAGGGACAGCACGCGGCAGGGCGTCTCTCCCTGGACGCCACAGACAGACCCGAGCCTAGGGAAGAATTCTGTCCCATCTATCCCAATCTCTCTTTAACCTCAGCAACCCTGAAATCTCTTTGGGGGAAAACTACAAAACACTTATTTTTGATAAGGCCATTCTTTTCTACTGTATGTTTAGCCCCCACGTCCAAGTGGTTGGCTGTTTTTATTTTTGTAAGCAAAGGCGTTTACATTTTTTGCTACCTTATGGGTGTCTGTTCTTGGAATTGCTGTTGCATACACCCAGCTTTAAGTGTGAGTGGAGAGTTCCTACAAAGCTACTTATGGAGTCATGGTATTTAGGGAATTACAGGTATTCACTGGTCCTGGTGCACACTGTTTAACGCAGTGGGATTGGATTGCGATAATAGGTTGTTTTTTCCAGATACTCCTTTCATTGTTATTTACATTTTGACCTAACATATAAATTATTCGACAGGACAGATTTGGTTTACATTAGACGATGCAGGAGCGTGACAATCTGTTTCAAAATATAATGGTTAGCCTCAACCTTTTTGCACACTTTAATGGCTACTGTTGTTGCATGGGTGTCTTTCACCAGGCTTGTACATAGTTATCTAAGGAGCATTGCATTTGCCATGACTCAGGGGAACTAGGAAATTGAGTAGGAGAGTTAATTCTCGCTAAAGTGTGTGCTGCATGATGGCCAAATGTGGTGGAGTGTGTGGGATGTAAATGCCTGTAGTTTAGCCGCGTATACTTGTATGGTCTGCAGTTGAATAGTTCCTAAGCATGGCTAAGTTGCAGTTACCGTCAGTCTATAACGATATTATAGGCTTGAAGCGATGACTTGTTTTATACAAACATCTACAGACAAAACTTATTGTTCAAACTCTATCTGCCCAGCGCCATATTTGTCACAGCCAGTAAGAGCAATTTTTTTTTTCTTGTGAATTGTACAAATATTTAAAAAGGAAAGATGATCTAATTATACAGTATTTTAATATTCCTATAACTCCAAATATGTCTGTAACTGCTCCCCAAACCGTGCCTTTTTTTTTCTCCAATATTCCAAACGTTCAATAACTACTGTTGTAAATACCACGTAAAATTGTATTTGTGAAACACTTTTACTTAAATGCTTTTACCTTCCAAATGTTGCTCAGAAATGCCCTCTTGTTAATCAGATGAATCACCTGATGACAGACCTATGTACATTCTGTATGTGTGTGTGTGTGTGTGTCCGTGAAACATCTAAATGTGTGTGTGCATCAGTGAACTATTTGTATACTATAAATATATGTTTTAATAAAAACACTCAAATGTGCACTGTGTAAATCCCTTCTTATTTTTCTTGTCAACTTTATGCTTATGAAGTTTTTTGGTTTACCCTGGCCAATATAACACAATCACACTTCAGATTGTGTATTAAACTCAACAAATGTTGGACTGAATCATATTCACCCGATGGTGTGAAGAGGCGGCCTCTTATGGTTATGAATTGAATAATGGTGTACTGTTAATATTGCTATTACAATAACGTATGATATTCATTTAATCTCACATTAATTACTAATTTAATAGGACAATACATCCCTATTCACCTCTGCTCCCCTGAAGTAAGAGGCTCAGTTTGTGAGTAAAATAACATTTTATTTACACCTTTACATTCCACTCGCAAAGAGCAAAGTCCACTGGGAGTCTTGCAGTCGTTCCTCACTTGCTTGCAAAAGATATGATGTGCTCCTATAACGAGAAAAACAAACAAAAGCAATCAACAGTCATTCACGTTAACAAGCTCCCTGCCCGTGTACAGTTAAACCACAGTTTCTTTGGAGTGACCTTATCTAGTGAAAACAATCCAAGTTTGGGCTGCTACACGATCAACCTGCCAGCGAATCGCCTCTGGACCAATCACAGTCCTTCTGCTCTGCATCACTTCGCAGGGAACGAAGCCATTTCACATGGAGTGGTCCGTAATAAAAGGGGTGTGAAAACACGAGCCAACGCCACTGTCCACTGCCCCTGAGGGCCAGCCCTGCACAACCCCACCCACAACCTTTCGCTAACACCAAATTTGGGGGCTAAACATAGACACCGTAGTAGTAGTTTCGGAGCCCTTGGAAATTATAGATGTCGCTGAACTAAGCCCCATGTAATCAGGGCCGCTAGTGGGAGCAGGGTGGGGTATCACTTGGGGGGGGGGGGGGGGGTTAGAAGGTGAAGAGGTGGGGCTTTTGCGTTTCACAGGTGGCCGATAATGGGGCCTAGGGGTGCACTTTTGCGGACGAGGAACATGATGAGAGGGCCGGGCGCCTTGCTCTTGAAGTCAGCATGGCGACAACAAGGGGAGGGAGGGGGGAGAGACAGGGCTCACTTTAAGCGGTGGCAGCATGTTGGTGGCCTGCAGGCCGAAGGTACGCAAGAGGACGGCCGGCGCGGCGTTGGTGGAGTACAGGCGCTTCATCAGGTCGATGGCGGCCATCATGGGCAGGTTGTGGCGCTGGCGCTCCGTCTCGTACTCCAGCAGGTGCTGCATCGCTCCTGGAGGGGAGACGGACACCATCAGCATTCAATGGGAAATGGACTGCATTTGTAGAATGCTTCTCTAACCGGTGGCCACTCACAGCCCTTTAAACCAGCCGACCCGCTCTACCTCCTGAGGCACCTTGCGCCCATTTTGCTTAGATTCGTTAGTAGGATAAGGACATCAATCAATGCATTTACAGATGTCCTGTACATTTACAGATGTTTTTTCTGTTTCCCTGGAACAAGCGGGTTTGTATGTGCTTTGAAGCTCTAGGCCGCAGAGCACTTGGCCACACACACACACACACACACACACACACACACACACACACACACACACACACACACACACACACACACACACACACACACACACACACACACACACACACACACACACACACACACACACACACACACACAAACCCTTTGCTTGTTTAAACCAGCCTCAACCCTGTGCACTCGGGGCCCCGGCTGGGGCCAGCTCTCCTGGCTCCGGCCGCAGCGGCTCCGCCTGCAGCCCAGTCAACTGTTTACAGCGCTCACTGACCCAGGTCCTTCCCGTCGAATGCTGCGCTGCCCAGGACCTGCGACAGCAGCGCCACGTCCCCAAAGCCCAGGTTGGCGCCCTGTCCCGCTAGGGGGTGCACGCGGTGGGCCGCGTCCCTGCAACACACGACAAAACCCTCAGTGGGACACGGAGAAATGATGGAACACGAGAATTATTACATTAAAGTTGGACTGTGACGGAGTTCGGGAATCCAATCCAATCTAACCTCATCTGTCGTATTCCTACAGCTCGTCTGCACGCTGTCCATTTGTCTATTTAGGAAGTTGGTCAAAACTTGGCAGTAGATTTGCAGTCGCTCCGATTTTTTGGATTGCATGCTTTGATTATTCTCGGCCGCATGCCGAAACTGCTTCGGGTGACAGTTTCTGCTAGAGTCGGCTATCATTTACTCCCAGCGAGAGCCTTTAAAGGCTGCTGTTAACATCAGACCAGATTAACCCGTGCGCCGCACCACCCAGCTCACCCGATGAGGGCCACCCGGTGCCTGATGTACTCGGCGGCGTGACCCACGCCCAGGGGGAACGAGAGCCGGCTCTTGGGCCCGATCCCCGCCACGCTAGGGGGGAGCTGGCGCGGCGAGCCGGCAGATGGCATCAGCGCCGACAGGACGTTGCGGAACAGAGAGCCGGCCGTCTCCACCAGCTCCGACTGGTTCTCGTTACTCCACTGGGGACGCAGGGTCAAAAGGATGGACAGATGTAGGAGATGTAGAGGGAGAGGAGTGAGGGGGAGCGAGAGGGGAAGAGAGAGAGATGCAGGTGGAGAGAGACATGTGACTCGGTAGCTGAGTTGAGTTACAGGACACAAGAACCAACTATAGAGATGGTTCTCTCTCCCGAGTGGACAAAAAGGGATTAGCTGACAAGAGGAGAAAAAGCCATTGTGCCGGCCAGAGCCCTTTTCCTTTCCCCTCCGTATGGTTTGGCAGTGGCGGGGCAGCAGCGCTAATTAAAAGAAGACGCTGGCCGGGCCGTGCAGTTGAATTAGCTCCGTTTGAAAACATTCCATGCAGTAATGGTCGACACTGGCCAGCCACAGGTTTAATTAGCTGCCCAGGCCCGAGACCGAGCGTGACTCAGCCCAGCTGACCCCGTCCACTGGCAGGGCCCGTAAAAATAGCCTGCTTGGGAAAAGAAGGAGTTTCTCCCCAACGTAGGACGAAAGCGTAAGGTACACCGTATTGTTTGAGAACAACACATCAGCATTGTGTTTTGAGGGGGAGGAACCGAGAAACCGTACATGGTTCTAGTTAAAACGATATATTGGTTTTAAAGCTTGTATTATGAGGTACATTTGGTGAATGTAAATTTGTATCATCAGGCCGTGACTTTCCACCAGTCTTAAATGTGGTGGGCCGTGTGACTTTTCACTGCTTTGTTCAAAATGACATGTCCTCACTGTTCTGCTTCACACAGCGGATAAGGCCAATGGAGAAGGAAGCTTTGGTGACTTGCCCCGTGTCACTGGGTTTTGCATGTGAGACACTCTGTAGTTTGCACGACTTTGACCAAAAGGAACGGCTGCATAAAACAAATGACAGTGAAAGGAAGAAGTGAGAAAGGGAATAAAGGATATGACATCAAGTTCATTTTTTCGTATGTCTGGGGCCGAGGTTTGAGGTTTAATAAGATAAGATGTGCTTCATTAATCCCAGACAGGAAATTAATTCAATCTGTATTACAAAGATCCCTACCGTCAATTTGATCCCTTTAAAAACAACCTCCCATTCATTATGTCTATTGCGGTATAAGCGTGTACGAGTTTGGTACGAGTCATTCTCCATCTCCTCTCCACGGAGAACCTCCCAACCCATCCCTGAGGAGAGCAGACGCCAGGTTCCTTACGAAGGCAGAGTTGACGGCGTCCACAAAGCTCTCGTCATCCAGCGCCAGAAGATCCTCAGCCTGCTGGTGGCTGGTGGACCACACCAGGGAGCTCTGTGTGTCCGACAGCTGAAACACACACACGCACACACACACGCACCACACACGCACACACACACACACACACACACACGCACACACACACACACACACACACACACACACACACACACACACACACACACGAGTCATGATCACACCCCCCTCCTACAAGGACGCAACAACGGCTGCCATTGTTGAACAGGGATGTTATTCTGGGGGTTGGGGTTGGGGGTTTTACCGGTAACATGGCGATGGGCCCGTTGGGGAGGAACCTCTGCCACGCCACATTGTTCTCTGTGGGCTGGAGGACCGGGACCAAACAGAACCAGAACACGACGGTGAGTAATTACACGCCGTGATGGGCTGACGTGAATACTCCTGTGGCTCCAGGGAGGAGCGTCTGCCTGCTAGGCGGTGCTACATTGTTCTCTGCGGGATGGAGGAATAGTACGCGGGGAGCGGAATCGCTGCGTCCCAAATTACAGCTTGTGTGATTGTCCTCCTGCAATCAAAATACACACGGACGAGAGGAGCAATTTGTCTTGTTTTAGTGTGTGTGTGTGTGTGTGTGTGTGTGTGTGTGTGTGTGTGTGTGTGTGTGTGTGTGTGTGTGTGTGTGTGTGTGTGTGTGTGTGTGTGTGTGTGTGTGTGTGTGTGTGTGTGTGTGTGTGTGTGTGTGTTCGTATGCATGTGTGGGTAGATGCATACCCGTGTGTGTGTTTGTTTATGCGTGTTGGTATACGTTTGTATGTGTGTGTATGCGTGTGTGTATGCATGCATGTGAATGCGTGTGTGTGTGTGTATGCACATGTGGGAGTGTGTGTGTGTTTGGGGGGGGCTGTTCCCCATCCAAGGTCCTTCTGGGGTCATTTTTCAGGAACCCAAACCCTAAAACCCAACCTTAACCCTAAAACCAACCAAACCCTCTCCATAAAACCCAACCATAAGACCACACCCTGTGATTGTGGTGTGTGAATGTGTGTGCGTGTGTGTGCGTGTGTGTTTGTGGGCGTGTATGTGTGTGTGTCGCCGTGTGTGTGTGTGTGTGTGTGTGTGTGTGTGTGTGTGTGTGTGGTGTGTGTGGTGTGTGTGTGTTGTGTGTGTGTGTGTGTGTGTGTGTGTGTGTGTGTGTGTGTGTGTGTGTGCGTGCTGAACAGGGTCACCGCCGGAGCTTCACCTCAGATAGGTGCAGCACGGCAACCACGGCCGACTGGTCGTAGTTCCACCTGACCGTGGGTATTCCCGAGTCCCGTCTCACCATGGAGTTGGGCCCGTCCGCCCCGATCTGAGGAAACAACATCAGCTAACGACCAAACAGATCCATACTCACACAGCAACCAGGGCGGTCCTGCAGGAGACCTGAGGCAGAATGCAGTGTTGTGCTTCTAATACACCCTATCACTACTACACCCGCTAGAAGTCTGGTGTGGTGCTATTCCACTACTCCACCCGCTAGAAGTCTGGTGTGGTGCTACTCCACTACTAAGCCCACCAGCCGTCTGGAGTGGTGCCACTACTATACCCACTAGAAGTCTGGTGTTGAGAGTCTCCCCGCTGGCCAAGGTGACCTGGACCCAGGGAACGCCGCCGTTGGACTGGTAGGGTGTGGGCCAGGTGTACTGGACCACCCTGGACCTGTACTTCACCTTCACGTTGTCTGGGGAGAGAACCAGGAAACAAAGATGGGAACCGGCAAGAACAGAAGATATACATTTACATTCAGGGCATTTATCAGACGCTATTATCCAAAGCGACCTACAATAAGTACATTTGTCAGAAGAAAGAGAAACAATATATCGCGGTCGGTACGGAAAGGATGTTCATAGAACCAAGTGCCGTGAAGATTTCTGTGTGAAACAAAAGCATCGGAGCTCAACTGGTTACCAATCATGGTTTCTGAAACCAGAATTCTGTGTCACATCCCGGTCACACTTTGCTTCTCGTTTCCCTCTAGAAAAAAGAAAACGTAAAAAGAGCTCAGGGAAAAAGATTGCTAGACGTTGGCCCGTAACATAGGCTGTGGAAGATCTATAAACTGCCCCATAAAACACCATTGGTTTTCCTCGCTGGCGGAGCGCAGGCCTTCCTAATGACCTTGGCCTGCCACACTGCGTGGACTAATAGTGTTTATCTACCAACACGCTGAGCCACACTCGACAAACACTGCCAGCTCCTTTGGGGTTTTTCTGTGCACTAGGTTACGCCCGGGTCTTGCCGGCTTGGAGCGACGCCTGTCCGCAGATCGACTACCGGTTCCCCGAACACGAGGGACAAATACTGGCAAGCGAGTGACTTTGAGAGCAGCGGAGTAGACTAGTTGGCGCAGCGTGGAGCTCTGCGTGTTCCCGCTCGACGACGTGACTTACTCAAAGTGAGGCCAGTCGGTCGGGCACATCTGTTGTTTGGGGAAAATACAGCAGAAAAAAGATTCTCTTCTCAAACGCCTGTTTATAAATATGCCGGTTCCACTGTCAAGCACGTGGCTTGGAGGCAATTATTTGTTTACTTTTTGGGTTGGGTTTCTGACAGCGTAAAAGGTGGTTTGATTCAAAGTACAATACAGTGTGGCGCACACACACGCACACACACACACACACACACACACACACACACACACACACACACACACACACGCACACACACCAGACGGGGCTTCCAAGGTGACAGAGCGGGGAAGCACATGGCGTCTTTAAATAAGTCCCCGGACCGCAGCAGCACGTGTGCTGCTCCTGTGGGGATGCCAGGTCACCGAAGTCCCTTTGAAACAGCTAGGAAGAAATGATGTGCCTGATTGAAATAGCAGTGAAAACAGAGAAGGCTCCAAGAGCCGCTCCAGCCCTTCAAAACAGACACTTTGTGGGAAAAGCATAAAATAAACAAATTTCCTTTCGGGAGACAGGATGGGAGGAAGCGGCTGAAGTTGGCTTCGCTGCAGGACTCATGCCCATTAAACCTTAATGGATAAATCAAAAGGGAGGACTCCTCTCCATTACAAGTGCTGGGGGGCCTGGGGGGCAGAGAGGAGGCGTTCCTTACCGGGGAGGCTGTCCAGCTGCCTGGTGAGAGCGGCCACAACGACGTCGTTCTCCACGATGTATGCCATCTCGTCCTGCAGGTCCTCCTTATCGAAGGTAATCAGTGCATCCGAGCAGGCATCCCAAACCTAAATGAGAGGCCAATTATCCCTGCGGTTCCACAACTCTATCCTTATATTCGGTCCCTATTCACTATATATAGACGGGCTGAAGCAGCGCCGACTCATTGAACTGAACACATCAAAGAGGCCGCTTTAGGAGGCTGGCGAGAGGCTGCCTCCGGCACGGGGGTAACATCTCTCTCTGATGCCCGTGGCCAGTGCTACACTATAAGGCCTCACTGTGGCAGCGGAGGCTTTGATTTTGATGTGGCTATGTTTGAGTTGGGACATGCTTTTTCGCAGAAACACAAATAAAATGAAGGACGTATTTGTGAACATTACGGTAAAAACGGTATATGTGTCCACAAACGAAGAGAGGGCACGATTATGTTGTCATTCTAAATGTATGTTAGTTCAATCTGTAAGACACTAAATGATTTGCACCGGTGTGTGAGTGTGCATGTGCGTGTATGTCTGTGTGTGTGTGTGTCTGTGTGTGGTTGTGGGTTGTTTGTACAAGACTAATCCTCTCATGGCCTGTAACTATAGCGACAGACCCCATCATTCTGCAGCAATATGGTGCCACACTCCTTTTTTCCAATGTGCCATAAAGCGGGGGGGATATGCCCTCCAGAAAAACCACTAATGGCAGTGGTTTTCCAACCTGCGATAAGTGGTGAGGGTAAAAAAGATTTATTGTCAGAAACCACAAAATTCTTCATTTTGTGTGACGGAAACCCCATGTGAAAAATAAAACTTGGTAACTGCCGTTATTCATCCCTTCAGGGAGAAGGTACACATTCCTCGCTACTGGGTCCAATGGAGGAAAAGTGTTGGAACCGTGGGCCTGATGAACGCAACCAACATCTGATCTTCATTCTCACGTGGGAGTCGCTTCACTGTGGGTGGGTTTACTACGCGTGGGACGGTTGGAAGTGGAGCGGCCGGACGGGTTGTGTTGAGTAGAAGGACTTTAATTCCACGGGGCCCTTCATTTCCCCCAGCGCCCATTTGCCCGGCACAACATGGGACGCCTGGGGCCAAATTGTTGGTGGAACGGGCTAAGAGATGATGGGGGAGGTATGTCACCATAATCACCGTACGGCACTGCATGATGACATCCTGTGCCAGGAGAGAGAAGGCCATGCGGTCAAGTGTTTGGTACGGCCTCGCCACATCTTAGCGGGCCCGGAGCGATCCTGGAGCCCTCAGCTGTTAAAATAGGTCTGAGCTCCAGATAATCTTTCATCGCCGTCCCATCTTTCACATGAGCCCTCGTAATTAGAAGACGCACCGGGGGAGGGAGACCCAAAATCCAAAAAAGATTTATTTTTCATAACAAACATGATTTGGATAAATAAACACTGGAATGCTGCGGGCCTAAATGAGAGAGAGGGCTGAGTGCAATGCTAGGGTGCAGTCTTTTATTTAAATAACCAGAGTTGTCCTCTGGGGCTCAGAGTGCCATGTTGATGCCATTTGCATAGCCGCATAATATCAATTTCAGCAAAAGAATTACATGCATGCCAGTTTAAACCATCTGCTATGTGTTTGCATTATGTAAATTAACAATTACAAACCTCAGCCGAATAGCACCATGCGACTGAACTGATTGAGCGGTGGTTTTAATGGCAAACATATTCCTGGAGAATGCAACCATAACATTGTTGAAAAATGGAAAATAATGCTGCTTAAGAAAGGTGACAAGAAAAGGCTTGTTTTGGAAGCTTTCTTCTGCTGAACTATTTTGAGCATTTGTAGACTAATCCAACAGAAAAATGAATAAAGCCTCACTAGTGTTTAACAGGGGACGCTGTTGCTTTTAATTCAGATTGGGTTTAATAACCCAGTTTACTTGACCTCAGCAGCACTTTAAGCTCTTATGTACAAACTACTCTTTACTGTTATCTAACCTGTTATCAAACCACCACCACACTTAAGACATGCACCTCCTTCCAACACTTCAATTATGCTCCATCCCTGGATATTTAAATGGATTCAAAAGATCCCCACAACAAAAGACTGCTTATATCTTCTGTTGAAGAAATAATAAACAGTGAAAGATGTTGTAGCTTGTGTCAGCTGATTGAGACCACGAAAGATCATCACATCCTCCTGAGGATAAATAAGAAATAGAGTATACTATGCTGTACTTGATTCTTCATTAAAGGTCCCATGACATGCCGCCAGGTGTGGTGGGATTAGCCGTTACAAGCCGTCACACATCTAGGTGGACACTCCCACCTGTGATGTCATAAGGGGTCGATTTCCAAAGCTGCTTGGAAGGACTAATCACACCCAGTTGTAGGCTGTCAGGGCCAGCAAGGCCTTCTCTGCTGGCCTTAACACAATCAGAATCACTGACTTATGTTTTAATATATACATGAATATGTATTAAATTATTTCCAATAGTCTATTCTCTTCATTTAATAGCTTTTCTCTTGGTTGCGCTGCTTCCACTAGTGTATGTTTATGTTAGCTTTTATCCAATCATATTTCAGCCATCATGTGTTGCCAGGGTCAAAGAAATCTGCCTTGGCGCCTTCAGAATCGATAGTGCTGGCGTCTGTGGCTTAAAGTTATTGGCAATGACTCTGTTGCTTTAACCAATCAGACTTCGAGTTGGCAACATCGAGACCATCTAGCAGGCAGTCCAGTGACGTCTGCATTTTCACGTCCTTTGATTGGATGGTCAGAGAGGTACTAGTCAAAGCCAGCAAAGCATCGATAGCTACCGGCACAAACTGAAATAAAGCAAATAATAAATAAATAAATAAATAAATAAATTAAATAAAGTGATTCCTTGTAGCAAATTAAAACTTACTTCAGAAACACGACTGGACAGACGAGACTTTCAGCATTAGCCTCCATGGCGTTAGAAAGGGAATTATTGTTGGAACTGAAACGCACAGATAAACTGTACAACAGTCTAATCTAACTCTTCTTGAGGAAAGAAAGGAGGATGTACTTTGCGTACAAATAATCAGTAGTTTTGAGGAGTAATGCATTTTATTTAAACGTTTTAATATTTTTGTCAGTTAATTAGGTTAATATTGACGTTTCTGCTGGAGATGATTTTCTGTATTGACAGCTGTGGCTGCAGTGAAAATAGACTTGTTGAATTGTCCTAATTAGGTTTCTTGCTCAAGTAATGGCATTCTTTCTTGCTGCATGAGTTGTGATGCAACGCCCGGTTATACAGCATTTCTGTGTAAAATTGATGGTTTCTATAGCTGTGAAGTCATAATGATGGCATTAAGAGGTGGATTAGTTCATGTAGGACACCACTGAAGGCCTAGGAGTGAAATGCACGGCCCGCCACTGATCACACCACACCTGGTGGCATGTCATGGGACCTTTAAGTGAAGCACTCTACACCCAGAAGGGACATACCTGCATCTTTTGATATGGTTTGCACCTCATTTTCATGATGTGGTCCCACGCTCCAATGCCTGTCGGTACAATGCATGTATGTTAGTTTCACACAAATCTTATGTAGCCATATATTATTATATTAAAATTATATTTAAGACAAAAGAAAAACTGCAAGTGACTGATAAAAGATCCATAAACGTACAAACACAAATAGGAAACAATTCACTTTGGTTAATAAGGTGATGATGAGGTCTGAGACAAAACAAACATATTGACACAAGATAATGCTGATCAGATTTGAGAATATCCAATGACCAGAGAGAGGTCAGGTTGCCATACTTAGTTGAATAATAGGAATAAATCTTACTTAATATCTACTTTCAAGGGGATGGGGAAGGAGGACCATAACTCCATAACTCATATGATGACAGCAACCCCTGTTCCCTGCTAATCTACGTGACCATACAGGGACTGACCCCTGCCTGTATGGTGGGAACTAATAAGCCTATATAAATGCTCAACCATAATGTCAGGCACAGATCTCATAAAACAAGAACTTTAAAAAAACAAAATGTTCCCTGCATTGATATGAGGCATGGTCCTTTATCTGATAAATGAATGATGATACATGATCAATTCAAAGCATCAGTGATTGCAGATGCAGGTCAAATAAATGAGCAGGTATGGGTAATTTAAAGACACCAATACTGTGGAAATTGAGATTTGAACCAATAACTTTTCAGCTGGGTATCAAACCACCTTTCTGACATCCCCATAAGTGTTGTGTTCATAAGCAGTAAAATACCGTACTGTTGAGGAGGGTGGCAGAACCGGGGCTGATGGAGCTCACTCTGGTGCTGTAGGTGTCAGGAACTCTGTCCATCACCTTCTTGTTGCCCGCCTCAAGCAGCAAAATCTTTCTCCCCTCTAGATTGGGCTGCATGCCTTGAAGTGGGGGGAGGATAATCAAAACATAAGTGATGAGACGTTCACCAAGTATTTTGCATTTCTTCTTTTGTCATATTAAAAGGCAATGAGATGTAGATATTATAATAACCCATGTACTGCTTTATAGCATACTGAAGTGTGTGTATTAGTCAGTCACAAACACACATATAGATTATTAGTACATAACACAATTCATAGAATGCAGCATTCACCCAAGGAACATGCCATGGCGGATCCAACCATTCCTCCTCCGGATATAACGACATCATAAACTTCATCCTTGTCTCCGGTGTCTGTACCCACTGCTCTACGACCGAGGATGCGACTGACAGAAGACAGTTGCTGTAATTGAATGAACTTATTTCGGACCAAAGCCGCTTTTGCTAGGCTGTGCATTATGGTTTCAATACGTAGTTCAAGATGTGTCCGACATTTGAAATAATTCCCACGGTAAAGATAGTTTTAGTCAACTGTTTTGGACGTTTCTCCTTGAATAGGTCCTATTAATACCTGCTAGTAACCTTCTATAGTTCTGCCATGTTGTGTTGACATAATAAGTGCTGCGACGCCCAAAGAAGTACTTCCTGTATCTGTTATCCAATCAGAAAAGCGTATCTTGCTCCTGCAATACTCTATTTGGCCACACATGGCACTAAAGTTAAACTGAGAGAGTACGCCTTTATCAGGTCCTACGGCTTTTGCCTTTTTTTTTCTTTCTATTCTAACTCCAACTATTGGTACAATGCCACCCATACCAGACACCTTTATGAAATAACTGTCTTATCTGGAAACGATCTGTGAACTGTTGATTGCGCTGGAGAGTTTCCCATCCGTTGCACAGGTTTGTTGGCTATCGTTATGATTTTGTTTTAGCTTTTGATATTGAATTAATTATTCGGTTAAATGTTGTTGATTTTATTTGCAGGTCTAACGATAACGTTTGGTCGCAATATAAACTAGTAATACATCCAGCCTGCCTCGGTTGGATAAACTTTCTCTGCCACATTTGCAATGTTGAGGAAGCGGATACTGTCACCATGGTAACCAGCCTGCTTGGTTTATCTCTGCTGGACGCTGCGTTGATGTGGAGATTCATAATGAAGCTTACATTGCAAATAAAACTAAATGTTTATAATTCGTGTGCTCATTTCTGTGTATGAACAAATGAACAAATGTTTGACCTATTTTTGTAGCTATGTATATAATTTTTCATTGTCACATTAGGTTTCCTTCCTTTTAGTATGCCCAATACAAATATAGCCACCATCAAGCTGGAGGCCATGCTGGTGGAGGGCCTTAAGGCAGATCAGGACTTCCAGCAACAGCTGCAGGCCCTGAAGGAAGCCCACCTGAAGCAGCTCCAGGAGACACAGAGGAGGCAGAGTGAGGCGCTGGAGAAGAGGATTCACAGAGACGCCCTGCTCTCTACGGACAAGGAGGACAAGTTTGAGGAGGGCCGCAACTTAAACGGGATCTTCAGGCCATCAAGGTGACAAACAACAGCCACACATTGTGCTTTTGTTACTTGTGATGTTTTTTTATTGTGTATTTGAATGATTATCAAAACAACATGAACATTCTGAATTGTGCTGTTAGCTCGGTTCCATTTCCTCCGCTCCTATATTACATGTAATTTCCTCTCTTTTTGAACCCACTTTCCTGTCACTCATCAGTGTCCTGTCTCTAGAAGCACAAACACCCATACACATATATTAAACCAATTGTTTCTCCAACACACGTGACAGTCTAAGGAGATCCAGTTCCACCTCTGTCCTGGCTTCAGGCAAGGGGACTCCGTTGAGAAGTCCTACCCTATCCTCCCCTGCCCGGGTCACCCTCCTGACCGGTACCACCCCTAGCAGGACGCGTCCCACGCATCAGACCTCCCTGTCCGTCACACAGTCCTCTTACGAGCACAAAGAGCTGGCGTGGGAGGCGGAGTGCCAGAAGAAGTTCCGCGCCCTCCCGGTGCCGAGACACGTGACTCTGCCGCTCTATCGCCAGATGACAGAGCAGCGGGAGACCAGGAGGAAGCAGTGCCTGGACCAGAGGAAGGACTTCCTCCTCTCCTCGCAGAAGCCCTTCTGCTTCCAGGGGAGGGAGAGAGAGAGGAGAGAGAAGATGACGGCAATGTTGAGTCGGGTCACGCTGGGACAAGCGTCAAACCTGCAGAAACTGTCCGCATCCACAGCCGCTGCTGGGACCGCTGCATCAGTCAAAGAGGCAAAACAGGCGGACGTTTCTCCTGGCACAAGTGAGCGGATAGGGGAGTCATTGATTGATTGGGTTCTGTTGGTTTCCAGTAAGAAGATAATAGTTTATCATAAGATAATACTTCTGCATAATAAATTTACATTTAGGGCATTTAGCAGACGCTTTTATCCAAAGCGACCTACAATAAGTACATTTGTCATAAGAAGTGCAACAATATATCGCTATCGGTACAGTAAGGATGTTCATAGAACCAAGTGCAAGTACAACAATCACTAGGTTAGGGTTAAATAAATAATGATGGGTTAAATTAATGAATGATGTAAATATTGATTTCTCCAAAAAATATGTAGCATAGGCCCTGTTAATACAGATTTGCTTTATATGTCTATTTAATCATTAAGGAGACACTGTTTGTTCGAGCTACAATAAAGGCCTAGGTTAGGGCTAGTGATCCAGTATGTCTAGACTGGCGAGGAAAGGGGATGGGAGCCATGCATCATGCGTATCCTAAGCAGTGATTCCATATAGTTATATTATAGCAATGTTTATTTGTTTATAGATGAGGAGCTAGGCAAAAAGACCAACAACGGTGGGAACATTAAGAACTCCACAGCACCGAACAAGACCAGAAACGCCCCGACCAGCAGCTCCAAACCGCGTTGCTCCGACCAGACCAAAAAGCAAATGCTGGGTTTTCTGGACGAGAAACCCAGCTTCCAGCCCCGGATCAGCCTGCAGGTCCCTGACTTCAGCAGCCGACACAAGGCCTTCCAGGCCGAGGTGCTGAGGAAGGCAGAGATGAAAGACTCCACCAAGTGTCAGCCCTTCCATCTGCGGACCTCGTCGCTCTCTATGAGGCAGAGCGCGGCAAAGTCGGCTCATTCACAGGTGAGAAACCTCCATGCCTGTCTTAAAAAAAAACATTTATGCAGATTTGTATCCCTCCTTTTCTCTCTACTATTTCCAAAATCATTGCATTGGTTTCCAGCTTAACCCTAAACGGATGTATTTCATAAAATAACACGCTTTATTAAAAATATGTATTCTCATATTTTAGGAATCCAAAGTGGGATGTAATTTAAGGAAAAGCAAGTCATTTGGCTGCTTAACCTCGCTATCAACAGAAATACTCCCCACATACATCAGCGACGCCACAAGAAAGCGTGGGATGGCCATCAGGTAATAGTAGGCATTGACTTTGAGCCACAGTATAAAGGCAGCTATATTTACAGTATCACTGCATGGTTCTCAGTACCTTTATGCTTTCCTTCCCCAGAAAAACAATAGAGATGAACGAGAGCAAGAGAGGGCAGAGTGCCGATTGGATGAGATCTTTCCAGATGAGATCCCAAGCAATGCAGAAGACGGTCACTGTACGCGCAAAGGTCATTGACCCCCACAGCAGCCTCAAGGACATGTCCCAGGAGCAGCTCCAGCGACACCGGTGAGTAGGACAGAGCTCTGAGTGAATACAGAGGAGCCATCACTAAATAAAGTTGTGCTGTATATCTGTGGTTGATGTCGTGCAATACACAGGGTGGCAGACCAGCAGAGGGGGAAGGAATACTTAAAGGAACTACGGGACATGAAGGAGCGGGTCTCACAGAGGCCTTACCTGTTTGAGCAGGTGAAACAGGTAAAGCACCTGGGGATTCAACAGGTTTACATTTACATACAATTAGAAGGTGAATCGATACTGTACACTACTGTCTCAGGGGGTGGTGGTTGGGTGGTGAAGTTGCTTTTACTCAAAGGTGAAAGGTTCTGGTTTCAAATCCCCAAGTCCGAGGTGTACTTTGCAAGATGCCAAACCCCTGCCTGCTCATTTAAAACAACGTAGCGGAATAAAATGGTGCATTTGTTGTTAATTAGTAAATAGTTTGATCTTTGGTTTTGTAATCATTTTGGTTTTATTGTTCCCAGAAGCAAGCCAAGGCCCAAGTAGAACGGACATACAGGAGGAAGCTTCAAGAAGCCGGTTTAAGTGAACGTTTTGTTGAAGCATCATCTTGATCAACATGTCAGCGACAGAGACACTTAAACACTGAAGTGCAACCGAAGAGGAAGAGCGAGACCTCAGCCACGACCCGGACGTCCAGAGCAGGTGCACGGCACCAAAGCACACATGTCTTTCGTTCCTCAAAAAAAACGGTTGAAGCGCGCTTGTTTCAAAGGGTAAACTTGGACATTTTCCCTTCAAACAGCATGTTGTACCACGGCGTCCGGGTAGTCCACGAATAGCAGCGTCTCAGAACAGCCAAGGCCTCTGTGTGCCTCGGTCATGTTAATGTTACACTACGTAACACGGCGGCTCTGCCCCACAGACTATGGTCAAGAACACGCAACGTTCTGTAGCCAAGTCAAAGTTTGATGTAATTACACTAAAGACATTTTGGAAAACCAAACATGTCTGACTTTAGGGTTGGAAAATGTAGACGAAGAGAAGAAAATTGAAGACACCGATGAAAGAAGCGTGAAATTCAAGGGGGAAGTAATGGGATGATCCGATGAGGGCCCAGGCCGCCTGGATGTTTTGTGGCCGTGTCTGCGAGAAAACAACATGGTTTGCTAAAATCATTCATGCCAAGACGAGCTAACTGCACCAGACATCCCGTAGTTTGGGATGTGCTTCTCTAAATTATGGACATTTGGTGTCACCAAAAAGAGGTCAGAAATGTTGTGGGAGGATGAACACTCAGTGGTGGAATTACAGCACAACCATGTATGTTAATGGGGTGGCACTTTATGAGGAAATTATAGTTATACATTTTATAATTACAAGCATTTATCTGTCTAGTTGGAATGTAGATGATATATGTTCTGATGAAATACAGTATGTTCAATCAGTGAGTATATATATCATCGTTTTTGTATATGTTTCTTGTTAACTGGTTAACATACCAAGCATTGCGGTTTTAAATGTAAGTTTTAGCTTGGCAACCTTTTTAATTCAATAAAATGCATGACTGGATACCGCCAAAAAGTGGTCTTTATCGTCATAAGGCCTCATAGTGTTCTGATTGACAGTATAGGAAATGCAATAGTACATTGCTGATTTAGTTTGCGGTCTTCCCATACCGCTGAGTCAAATGACTAATCAAATAAATACCTTGTCAACGGACTGGTCCAATGAGGACAAACATCTGAAATAAAGATTTTGTTTGACGGTTTGGTTGAAATTCCCTATTCGCTATTTCTAAAAACAGGCTGCCAGTTAAATAAACAGCCCTAACTGTGCCTCTGCCATCGCAAAGAGCATTTGAGTGCAGAACTCGGGCCCACAGACCCACATCAAACGGGCTTCACAGTGGCCTCCGCTGTGTGCAGCTCCTGCTAAGAAGCCAATTTCCTGGAATTTGGGGGATTTCTTTTTTTTAACTGACCAGATGCAAAAATATGTATTTTACCGGACCTCGCCTGCCCCGGTCAGCTAGACCTATAGACAGAGACCGCTCGGTACCGGCCCACTGTCATTACACATCCGCATTTTACGTGTTTCTATGGAGACAAGTGGAGTTCAATGTGACTATAGGTCTGCGGCTCCATCGCGATCGAGTGTAGCAATTGTTCTTTAACCTCACGTCAGAATGATGGATTATGATTGAGTTTTTCAGGGGCAAACCAACCTCTGTGTAGGAGTCAAGTGTTTGTATATGTAAGGGGGCTGGTGTAAAGATAATTCTGTGTTGCCAGACTGAACTGCCATCTTACGACGGTACCATCAAAGCCAGCAGGACAGGTCCTGCTGGCTTTACTTCTCTAGGCTGGCGGCGACTCTGCAAGTTCTCAGCTCGCACGGCTCTCTCCCTACAGAGTACCAGCGTGGAGAGATGATATATAATCACAGGGGAGCCTTTCTTGAGCTCTCGTACATCACATGACAAAGCTTCAAGGGCTCCGCGAGGGTTGTCATGGGAACCTTGTATTCCTCCCCATGCTGCCTAGTGGTCCCTGAGGAGTGTGCTGCACCACCTCCTATTCCCCGTCGAGTGGCTGCAAAATAACCAATCACACACACATACACACACATGCACATGTGCACACATAAGCACACACACACACACATGCTCGCACACACAAAGTCTTTGATGCAAATTAACACGATGAAGAGCTGAATCCCAAAGCACAACCAACCAAACACAAACATGTGTGTGTTGTGCAGTTGATCTATGCATGTGTTTTTGTTATTTTAAACAAGCTCTTGTGTTTATTGTGTCTGTGTGTGTCTGTGTCTGTGTTTGTGTGTGTGGGGGGGGGGGGGGGGCAGGATTACATTTGGAGCTGAAGGTCTCATTTAAATCAATGAGAGGCTATGCATGTGCCCCAGCAAACGTTATCATCATGGCTCTTACAGGAGCACATAAACAATATAATTCCACTGGTTCAAGGTGACACGCTGGGCTCTCATTACACAGCTAACGCCAGCGTGTAATAATGAAGCTCCCACTCATTTAATGTTGGAAGTGTAGAGTTGAAGAGGCCAGCCGACCATAGGCGATGCACGGTTATTTAAATAGCACCTTTCAAACACAAAGAACCTTCAGCAGGCTTCACATGGGCAGGAATCACAGTTTAAAGACAGCTGAAATACACTTAAAGAGAATAAGAAAAAATGGAAGAAAGGTACACACACTAAAGCTAAATATATACCATATATAGGCCTGAACTAAAACTACATCCATCTATTCAAATGTCGTACGCTATCTAGTTTTATATATTTTTTAAATCGTGCTTTCAATCAAGTCTAGTTTAAAATCTACATTGAGATGCTACGGGCAAAGTCCATGTTTTCCCTAAGTGCGTGTGTGTGCGTGTGAATGTGTGTGTGTGTGTGTGTGTTGGTCTGCGTGTGCTTCACTGTGTTCTTCCCCCGGGTCCACCTGCAGGAGGAGCTGTGGCTCGTCTCGGTGTAAAGACCCCTCTGTCTGTTCCTCCTCCAGTGCCACCAACACTACCCCCCCCCCCACCCACCCACCCAGCTCTGAGGAGCGACAGAGCATATCAAGACAGAATCAGGGAGGAGAGTGAGAGAGAGTGAAAGAGAGAGAGAGAGACCGAGGGAGAGTGAGAGATTGAAAGAGAGAGAGAGCGATGGAGGGAGAGTGAGAGAGCGAGAGAGAGCAATGAGAGAGAGAGCGAGATTGAGAGCGAGGAGAGGGAGAGCGAGAGAGATAGCAGTGTGACAGATAAGAGCGTGGCGGTGAAACTCTCTTTTTCCCTCTCTCTCTCCTTTTCCTTCACTCTCTCTGCCTCTCTCTCTCTCTCTCGCTGACTGCACTGTGGACGGAGGGGGGATAGAGAGACGCAAGTGCACACTAAGGTGTCAGGCAGAGACGCTCCTCAGACTCAAACAAACAGACGCACACTCGCTCAGTCCCACACACACTGACGCACGCACGCATCCAAGGATCCCACAGCCCCGGCCAGAGGTGAACAGAGAAGAAGAGAGGGACGAGAGGGAGATCTAACTCAGGTACAGTGTCTCATCTCCGAGCCGTTCCCGCCTCCCTTTCATGTGTGAACCCATTTCAGGTCAGTTCCCCTCGCACTCATGTGAGACTGGACTTTGTTACTTGTTTTTCTCCAGGTGGGTGGACCGGCACTTCTCTCTCTCTCCCTCTCTCTCTCTCTCTCTCTCTCTCTCTCTCTCTCTCTCTCTCTTCTCCTCTCTCTCTCTCTCTCTCTCTCTCTCTCTCTCTCTCTCTCTCTCTCTCTCTCTCTCTCTCTCTCTCTCTCTCTCTCTCTCTCTCTCTCTCCCCGTGGATTCTCCCTGAGTGTTATGATGGGACTGGCTTCAAACAGTTCAACTGATCAAGGTCCAGCTGTAGAAGAAGAAGAAGAAAAAAACAGAAACCAGAGCTTTAACCTGCTGTTTTTGTTGTTATTGTTGTTGTTGACGTGCAGGCAGGATGGGGCTGTTGACGGAGAAGGAGAAGGAGATGATACGGGATAGCTGGGAGAGCCTGGGCAGGAACAAAGTTCCTCACGGAATGGTGATGTTCTCCAGGTAAGTTTCCCTGCCCCCCCGCCCCTGATCCAAGCAAAGAATACAAAAACACGTTGATTCGACAAAGCTTCCATGAGCGAGTCTTACTGAGTTGGAGAAAGGGATAGCCATGGTGTACGACCATGTCCTAAAGGTACGAAGTACGAAAGACGAGATATACCCCGGCCAGCTTCTTCATCGCACACTTTCACTCACTCGCAGGGACCAGAGGCTTCATGTGTTGCTTGGCGACAGGCTGCAATAGTGTGCAATTTACTTTGAGGCAGATGCTACTCAGGCAGGCAGTGGAGGGGAAGGAAAGGGAGAAACACGATGAACATCACACGTCGAGATGGTAAAGATGGCCGGGTGTAAACATATAATGTATACAATCTGTGCACGCAGCTATAGAGAACAGGGTTGTGACTGTGCGTGGTGTGTGCGTGTGTACCGAAATAGGCTGTTTGAGCTGGAGCCGGCCCTTCTTGGTCTCTTCCAATACAACACAAGCTGTGGCTCCACACAGGACTGCCTGGCCAGCCCCGAGTTCCTGGACCATGTCACCAAGGTGAGTTTCCTGCTCACCACATCCACCGCCACAACATGTCCGCGTGCACGCGCAGGCAGCCACACGCACACATACACACATAAAGCCACAGGCACACAAAAACTCACACACACAGGGCCATCCATAAATCTGTGAAAACTGCACGTCAAACAGCGGCTCAAACAGTCTACAGCGGGGCAGTGTTGCACGGTCCTGGTGTGAGTGTGTGACGGCCGTCCTGGTGTGAGTGTGTGACCCCCCTCCTGGTGTCTGATGCTGCCCCTGCCTTCCTTCAGGTGATGCTGGTGGTGGACGCGGCAGTCAGCCACCTGGACGACCTGCTGTCCCTGGAGGACTTCCTGCTGAACCTGGGGAGGAAGCACCAGGCGGTGGGAGTGGACACCCAGTCTTTCGCCGTAGGTCTCCCTCTCTAATAAAGTTTCCTCTTTTTTACTGCTGCTGACAACATGCAATATCATGCAAAGATTCCCCCCCAAAAAAATAAGCAGTCAAGCTGTCTCTCTCTCCCTCGGTCTCGTGTTCTTGACCTCACATCTTTGCACTGTGTTCTGTCCCTCTGCTCGTTTTTGTCGCTGTGTCCATGTGTTGGTGTGTTGTTGTGTTGTGTTATCACCATGGCCATGCATTGTTGTGTAATTGTGTTGTGTTGGTTTGTTTTGTTGTTGTGTTGTTGCTGTGTCCATTTGTTGTTCTGTTGTTGTATTCTCGCCGTTTCCATGTGTTGTTGTTTTGTTGTGTTTTGTTGCTGTGTTTCGCTGTGTCCATGTGTTGTTGTGTCATTGTGTTGTCTCTGTATCCATGTGTTGTTGTGTTGTGTTGTTGTGTTGTGTTGTTGTCGTGTGTTCATGTGTTGTTGTGTTGTTGTTTTGTCGTCCTCTATGTGACGTTGTGTGATCACCTTGACCATGTGTTGTCGTGTTGTTGTGTCGTTTTATTGTTGTCGTGTCCATGTGTTGTTTTGCTGTCCTCGTGTCCATGTGTTGTTGTGCTGTTTGTTGTTGTGTTGTTGTGTCGTTGTGTTGTCATCGTGTCCATGTGTTGTTGTGTGGTTGTGTGGTTGTGTTGTCTCCGGGCCCTAGGTGGTGGGGGAGTCCCTGCTCTACATGCTGCAGTGCGCGCTGGGTGCGTCCTACACGGCGCCGCTGCGCCAGGCCTGGCTCAACATGTACAGCGTGGTGGTGTCCGCCATGAGCCGCGGCTGGGCCCAGAACGGCGAGCACAAGGCTGACTGACGGCGCCCGTGGGTCCATACACAGGAGGTTGTCGTTGCTTCGATCACCCTCCCCCCACCCAACCCGGGGTTGTCATCATAATGCGGTACTTGTGTAACGGTTTTCAGTCGCTCCCTCCGAGTACAGGGTGCCAGCGTGGTGGTGGTGGTGGTGGTGGCGGTGGCGGTAGTGGGAGTGGATGTATAGTGTAGGCACACTTGATGATGTGCTACCGCTGTCAGATCACATGAAAGGGGGCACGCTGAGTTCTCTTTGGTAGAGGGGTTGGCGTTGTAGCGGCCGTACGATGATGCATTCATGCCAGAAAAGGGTTTCTCCTGTAAAACCTGAGGCCCTTGTTATCGGGCGAAAGATGTGGAGAGTAGCCTTTGCAGGGTGAAGAAATGCTTTGTAAATATTGGTGTTGATATATCTACTCAAATAATAACGACTGTGGTGATCTTTCGTGATTAATCTTAGCAAAATGTGAAACCCTGGATGTTATAACTTAGGCATCACGTGGTGTTTAAGCTGTGATGATTACTGTGACCCAAACGTTTCTAGGTCATCTTTGGATACAGGCCCGCATTATAGGAAAAATGTTGGGTTGTATATAACACCTGTTTATTGTTACCTCACTCCGATTAACGATGGATCATACAGATATACATCATACCTCTTGGTTTTTTGCGTAAAACTTTGCTAGATGACTTTACAGTGACTGTTAATCTATTGACAATAGGAAACTTTTGAATTGTTTTGGACGAGAACTGTTATTCTTTGATTACTTGGGGATATTTGACCGTTATCATGCCACTGTTGTGCACACCTTCTAATTTTCAAGTGTTCACCAGGCCTGAGCTGTTGGAACTGTTGGCTGGTGACTGTTCGCTCAAAGACTGTTATTACCATTTACTTTAAAGTTTGAAAAAGCCAAACAATGAACATCTCCGCTTGAAGCCATGTAAAAACAGCAGCTAATTGGCTCTTTGTTTTAGGATTTTACTCCTGGTCAACGTGAAGTGGTTTGCCTGGGACAAAGAAATGTTGTCCATGTGAAGTACTTAATCCGTCAGAAAAAGCCAGCAGTACCTCGTCTTTAGTTGTGGGGAACAGATAGGCTATCTATATCTATTTTTTCTAGAGTTATGTATTTTATGTTTCTTTGATTATGTCAAGGACAACTGTACTACTAACTTTGCTCTCCCTTTATTGATAGAGGAGACCGTCATACACATATATATATATATATATATATATATATAATATAATATATATATATATATATATATATATATATATATATATATATATATAATATATATATAATATATATATATTTATAGAAATATATTGGTTTGCTGAGATCGTACATTATGTGTTGCTGCTATAAAACTGTGTTTAAGATTCTGAATCACTCATAATGCCAAAATAAGTAGTTTAAGCAACAATATGCCAAGTATTTGTATATAAAAAAATACAACTGTATATCCAAGCTGCTGATATGTAGATATTGTTTCTTTTAATTTCTATGTTTACATTCACAAAGTTTATTTTTGTATTCTGATCTGTATGTTTTGTAGTATGGAGACTACTTGGTTTACCAAAACTCGCGCACCCCCTGTTTGTTGCTGTTGTTTTTACTTTTGTCTTACTGGTAAATGGACCGATGTGGAGCAATAAGGTATGATTTAGATTATTTTATTTTCATTAATTAATTTAGTAATAAATTTTGCTTTCTTCAAGGTAGCAAAGGCATAAGCAAATCCCCTCTGACACTGGAAGGAGCTGTTAGCAATCTTAGTTCAGGCGAACTTCCTACCTTTTTTTCCATTAGCACTCCCTTCCCTCCTCCCTACGTCACCATAAATGTGGGTCTGGTTTGGCTCTTCTTCTCTTTACCTCTGCCTTTATCTTTTGCTTGGCGTGGTCATCAGTGTAGAGCGCACGGATCCACAATGCATTGCGCGTCCGTCCCCATTCAAAGTCAATGGGGATCAGCCAACGGACGGATGCAGTGGGCACGAGGCCATTTCTTGAGTGCGCTGGAATCAGTACCTTCGCCTGTTCCGCCATTGTCAGTCAACACTGAAATCGCGCTGCCTGCCCTTTAACACACAGGGAGCCCCACCTCTGTGTGGGGTTCTCACTCCTGATTGGATAGAGTTGGAAGAGAATTCCAGAACATTTATTTCCTGTTTACTCTAGAGCGGAGGGCCTGAGAGGCCCATGTGACTGATATGGGTCTATAGGCTGTTATCAGTGATCAGTGATGAATATAGTTACTTATTTTAACAAATAAATATTGCTTACCGCGCCTTTGGTATTCGTTAATTTTTGTATTTGTATTGTATTTCCATTTGCTATTTTAGTTTTCTTTAGTGTGTGACTCAAAGATTTTATACCATAAACAGTGGTTGAACTGTTCCAACTGTAACTATGATATATTTTCACTGTGTGTGTGTAGGTGGTGTGTTTAAAGTCTTGGTTCCAGTAATTTGTCCTATGCAGATAGTTGTTGTTTTGTGTAACCTATTTACGATGAACTTGGTGTAGGTTTTTACTTTTGGCAGCTGTGTTCACCAACCGCAAGTTCGATTGAAACTTCTAAAGCGTCCGAGCGTGTTTCTTGGATGTGTCGACGTCTACCTCATCTTTCCCGCCGCGACTGAAGCCACACATTAACATTTCAACCAAAAGAATGACCTCCCATTGGACAGCGACGACGCAAATCACACATCCCTCAAGCCCATCAGCCTTTACATCGGATCCAACTCTTAAATACAAGTTGAATACAACTCTCCAATGCTATTGTGTGTATGTGTGAGTCTGTCTGTGTGTGTGTGTGTGTGTGTGTGTGGGTGTTACTGAGATTAAAATAAAGTAAACATCTGTGACCGTTCTTCTGTTTCTTCTTCCCATCGTTTGTCACTTACGGATAACTGACCCTAACGATGTCTCGCGGCACTGGCGGTCTGAAATCGATCACACCACGGCTGATTTGCCTCCCGCTACCAAGCTGTGTTACATAAGAGACTGCCTCCCCTCAGCCATGAAGACAAAGAGAAGAGGAGTATCTCAGCTAAAGGGTCAGAAGGATAGACACATTAGTCTATAATCATGCTCCAGCACAAACAACGTCGCACACATCGGCAACAAATACTGCCCCAGAGTCAGGATTGGCCTTTTCAGAATGCACGCTAATGTTGCTAATCTCAGTATTAGTTCATAAAATCAAAAACACTGCAACATAAGATGATGAGAACCTCCATCCAATGCGGCATGCGTAATGCATTAATTTAATAACTCTGTCCAATTTCTATTTCATTACTCATTGTCCTAAAAAGCACGTTTCAGGCTGGCTGTCTGCTCCACTGCTGGAGCAAGGGGCTGACATGGCCCTAATCCGCCTCTCCTCTCAAGCCCTGTCCCAAAAGTAAGACTTGCTTAATTCAGCCTGGCACAATATGCTGTGTCCCGCTTCGGTCCACACAGACGCCAACGCAAGACTTGTCTTGGCAGGGTTGGTTTGTTTTTTATTCCCCAGAGAGAAGCATGTTGAACTTGTCTGAGGCCACGAGCGATGGTTAGATAACCCGTTATGTGAGTAACATTAACAAGGGCTCGTCAATCCTTGGTTTTGCATACAATGTGCATCTTGTTCTTGCATGAACTTTCGGATTGCTGTTGTAGTAACTCCTGAATGCTTCTGGCGTAGATCGCTGCGATGACGTTGGAAGGGCTGCATGATTGGGTCTGAACACTGCTTGTCTGAGGAGTCTTGAGAACTGGCAACATTATTATTTTTAGAAAGTCTGCAGTGTTTTTTTTTCGAATTAAATGTGTGTGTGTGTGTGTGTGTGTGTGTGTGTGTGTGTGTGTGTGTGTGTGTGTGTGTGTGTGTGTGTGTGTGTGTGTGTGTGTGTGTGTGTGTGTGTGTGTGTGTGTGTGGATGGGGGGTGGCATGGTTGAACGTCGTCATGGCAACTGTTAAGTGACAGTCCAGAGTGGTGTGTTTGTTTGTTTTTGTTGGAAGGGGGGGAGGGGGGCTTGGGCAAGGCACCACTCACATGATAAATCATATTGTTGGGTGCTGGGGGTTGCAGATTATCTGCCAAACAGGTCAGTGTTGACTGCTTTCTTCCAGCCATTATCCAAGAGAGACGCGCTGCAATTACGGCACCCCCTGTCACCTGCACAAGGGAAGCCACAGTGCCCCTCTTTGGATCACCGCCTCGGGAGGAACTGAATAACCATGCAGGCTACAAATGACAGCAGTGGGGCGAATCAGAGCACAGGGCCAAGCCAACGCCGTTCCCAGCACCCCTAAATGGATAACAGATGCAAGCTAATAATACTGGGAATAAACTCTTGCAAAAGAAAGAAGCACATTTGAAATGGCCCATATAACCGTTCCTTTCAAGTTATACAGTGTCTGAATCAATGAGTTGCAGGCACCACAACAGGGGATAATTACCCTCAAACAAACAGCTCACTTCAGAAATCAACTGAGCACCTTGCTATAATAAGTACTAAAAAACATATTTTCCATCACAAGTGAGCATCTGGGCAAGAGCGAGGGAGAATGCTGCTTGCACCCAGAGGAATTCACCTTTCATTAATCAGTTGCCAGGGGTGACGGGGAAATGTCATGCACTGCCGGCATAAGTTTATGCAATGATTAAATCAAGAATGCTTGTTATGTAAAGGTGTGGCATGTACTTTGTGTGGATTACAAATGAATGTAATTTAATAGGGAAGATGTGACAAATGTTGCTCACATGTCCAATGGTCATCCGACGAAAAACTGTCGGTGTCTTACTTCTCCGCGTTCGTTTTTTCAAGCAGGGTCCGTGGGCTTGTTTTATTAATGGGTTCCCGTTCAATCACCTGCTGTGTGGACCAAAGAGGTGGGAGGTGGTCGCTGTGCAAGTACACCCGCCTCAGGCCTCGTCTGTATGCAGGAACACTACCTCAGGCACCGGGCTATCACTAACGTCTGCCCCTGAATACCATGCTCCAGCCAGCCCTCAGCACAGGGGTCTCTGCTTCAGGGAGATGGTCTGTGGTTGAGAATCACAGCCATGGCCGAGATGGATCGCACTAAACACTGACTATGGACAGATTATGACGATATATGTCATTATATATGTGTTTTTTAAGTCATAACAGTTGCTGTCGTCCAATCGAACCGCAAAATACGCATAAAGATTCCGGAAAGCCACATTAATGTGACTAGCGGGGTTCTCTGTTTGTGCTGCGTAAAGAGAAGTTGTGATGAGCACTGGGCTGTAATAGCAACGAAGAAAAGACACGTGCATGGAACTGCGATGGCGTGAAATCAACACGTTTGACTTTAATTGGAGAGCCACATTACCTAACGTTTGACCTTTGACCTTGGTCTTTGATGGTGTTCGATCACACAAGCTGTGCCCCTGTTCTTTTTCTTGATTGAGATGATAACAGGCATTAATAGCTCAGTCGGCAGGAGGAATGTAATGTATGTTTATATCTGAGTGTGAAAATCAACAGTTTAAAATAAATGTTGGAGATAAATAAACAAGAATAGCCATGAATTCAGAAGAAAGGCGTGGAGCAGCACAGGATTGACATATAGCCATAAAGCTAAGAGATAGTAAAGGTCAGGTCAAAATGCAGAATAATATTTAAAACATTAACTGTATACATTCATAAAGGGCATCTGATTTTTTAAAATGCGTAAACCTCATCGAAGTAAAGGTCACAATTTACGAAAAAAGGGAATAAATACTGCTTATATCCGCATTAAATATAAATATGTAATTAGAATCACAATTACATTACAAAGTGCCCCAAATAATTTACAGTTCAACTGCCATTACTTGCATTGTGGTCGAGTTTAAACAGCACAAGTCTTGTTTCTATAGTTCCTGGTTGGTTTTGGGCACAGCGTTGAAATATATGCCTTACAATAAGGGATGTATACACATTATTAAAGGAAAATAGGTAATGTTTCATCCCTCCACTCTTTGTCACAGAATAGGACAGTCAAGTACAGCTAATAACCGTCTTACAAAATAAGTAATCTGACCAAAATCAAAAAGCCTGAGAAAGACAAAGTCAAATAAATAATATGCAAGTCGAATAAGGAAACATTAAAAAAAAAAATCCACCTCGAATACAAATACTAAAAAACAAAGATCAAATATTAGTGAGGGTGATGGTCACAGTAATGAGTGGCATTGACACGCCTTGTGTTGTATGATGAGGAGGGGGATATAAACCATAGAGTTACATTGGTGTCTCTATATTCCACTTCCCTGCACTTTAGTTCTCGGTCCATGCAGCATATTTCAGGCCATGCTGGATTGTCACACATAGGATACAATTAGTCATCAAGGCACGGCAACAGAGCGATGGGACCAATCCACACGATTCTTACAATCAGTTTGGCAAGTACAACCGTCCCCTTCCAACAGAAAAGACCGCCTTATACAAAACTAGGAACTATACAGATTATTAGTATAAAACATTGGCATCAGCGCATGTTTCGCTACTGTACTTGGGTTGTTTGGAATGTAAGCAGATGATTGCATTGCTTGACAAAATAGGAACATGCAACAGTGTTTTACAAAGAGTTCAGTGAATACCACCAGACCTACACAGGAATATTCTCGGAGAATGAAATAAAAGCACTACTGTATAGAGCCACGACCATTCTGGTGTCCCCTCTTAACTAACCTTATCTCGGAAGAAATATGTACCTTCCATTTTTAACCCGTTTGATGTGTGCCATGCATTACACATATGATGTTTTTCAATTTAAAAGATTCTCAACAAAGTCACATTTTGGCGTTGTTAAAGTCGATGTTAAAGTCGGTGACGTAATTAGTAAGACCACAAACCAAAAAATTGCACGTGTGATGTCGCAACTTTCTCTAAATACCATCTACCCTGAGCCGCTGAAGACACCGTAGCATTATGCATTAACACACATTGTCATGTGTTTTTAGTACGTGATTTCATCACACAAGTAACTGGTCTTGGATAATGTGGGAGACGAGAGATGTGTTAATAATACATTTATAGCCCAAGCAAGTAACAATTACACATTGAATTAAAAAAACTAAATTATATTGGTCTTTCAATGGGTAAACAAAATATTTTCATTCATGGTCAAATGTCTGTGTTTGTGGTGACTTCCGTTTTAATACAAAATATTTAAATTGAATTAGCCATGATATCCTTTTGACTTTGCGATCCTTTGGAAAAATTAAAAACAGACGAGTCCGCGGCGATGTGAGACTATCATTACAGAGTCCTCGGATGAGCTACGATGAGACAGCCCTAAGCGTGATGAAACAAACCCCAATAGGCACCCACCCACCCACCAAAGAAACACAAATCCACAATATTAACACGACACACATCGAATCGGATAGCAAAACAGTGGCCCTGACGTGGCCGACCACAACAATCCACCCAGGCCTCATGGACCGCTCACTAGCTCACTCCCGACCCTGACAAGGCTCATGGAAAGAGGGCACGTTCCACCATCTCTCGGAGCGGTCCTCCTTCTGCTCTCACTGCAGATGGCTCTGCTGAACCCGTCGCCCTCACCGTCGCCCTGCCACCCAGGAACCAGATCTACCCGTGCCAACGCCATCCTGCCGGGGCGTGCTGGGGCTCTGCACAATTACACACACACACACACACACACACACGTACACACACGCGCGCTTCTAATGGGAACTTTCTGATCACCTCATGTGCGAGGCGCACAGTCTGACAGACAGGAGACCCCCGCTCGGCGGCAGAGGCCTCGTCGCGACGTTCTCCAGAAGTGAACCAAAGAGTCTCTCCCTGGCTTAGCTTAGCGTAACTTCATGTATCAAATCCAGGCGGATGGTCTTGGCGGTGTGTTTTTTATTGAGCTTTTTTGGAGTGGGGTGAGGGCACAAGCATCTTCTAAATGCGTTCCTATTGGGCGAGGAGCAGCGGATGCTCTGCGGCTTTTGAGGCGGGTTGGCCGGGCTGGGGGGCTAAACGGTGAGAAGCAACACACGCAGCACGGTGGTGGCACCGGCGGGGGGGGGAGGCGTGGGGGGGGGGGGGGCAATGTTGGGGCCAGCGGATCTCACTGGTAGCCCACCGTGCTGTCCATCACAGAGCAGTAGGGGGGGTCCTGGGGATCCTGCAGCCGGGTTTCGAGGGTCGCCGAGGGCCCCTCTGCCTCCTCCTCGCCCTCCTCCATGCCGTCCTCGGCGGGGGCGTGGCTGGAGCGGCTCTGGGAGCGGGCCAGGGCACCGTAGCTCTGGTGGGCCGGG
Organism: Melanogrammus aeglefinus; assembly: GCA_900291075.1. NCBI lineage: Eukaryota > Metazoa > Chordata > Actinopteri > Gadiformes > Gadidae > Melanogrammus > Melanogrammus aeglefinus. The sequence goes on from OLKM01000868.1 coordinate 137,482, forward strand.
GAGGGCATGGGAGTCAGGCCCAGCTCGGGCTCCAGCAGCACCGACGCCACGAACAGCTGCAGGGGGGCAGAGGGAGGCAGGGCGGGCGTTGGGCGTTGTGGCGGAGCACGTGGTGCTGTGTTTGTTCACTGTGTGGTGTGAGCCGTGGGGTGTCCATGATGCTACATCATCAGGAGCCCGTTGGTGCTTTACTGGCTGTTTTAATGTCACTAGTGCTACTGTTCCATCTGAAACAATCTTGCATAAACAACAACAAATAAACAAAATAAACGTTTTAAGCTGAATTTTATGATGCTGACAACTCTAAGGTCAGGAGGTCTCAAAAAACACACACACACACGGGCACACACACACACACACACACACACACACACACACACACACACACACACACACACACACACACACACACACACACACACACACACACACACACACACACACACACACACACACACACACACACACATATACAAACACACATAGATACACGCATTCACAATAAAACATGCTACTGTACACTGGAGGCCGTGGAGGGCGGGGCTGCGCTTCTCTCTCTGTCACTCAGAGTTGCCTCGGTCGGTTGGTCAGCCATCTGGGAAACAAAATAGTGCCATTTACTAACACCTCCCTGCTGGCACAGTACACACACTGAACACACACACACACATTCAAACATCCAGGGTTTAATGACCGACCGGGTAGCTCGACGACTTGTCCGGCTGCTTCCTGAGGAACAGGCGGAAGAGGGCAAAGGTCACGCAGCAGACCAGAGAGGAGAAGGTGAACAGCGTGATGGGATGCATCGGGCCTAGAGGAAGAGATGAGACGAGGACGAAGGGACTAGTGAATGAAAGAGTGTACGAGACACAGCCCACTGGTTCACTGAGGCAGAAGGAGAAGGAAGAGAAGGAGGAGGAGGAGGAGGAGGGAGGAGGGAGGAGGGAGGAGGAGGAGGAGGAGAGGAGGAGGAGGAGGAGGAGGAGGAGGAGGAGGAGGAGAAGAACTACAACAACAATTACAACATTAACAAAGTAGAGACAAGGAGGGGCAACAGTAGAGGGGTACCTAGTCTGAGCACAGAGAAGAAGAGGAGCCAGAAGATGCAGAGGATGGGCGCAACGACGACCTGGGCGATGGCGGCCCGGTGGATGCGCTGGCTGAGCCTGGTGGGGACGTAGGCGTAGTAGATGTTGTAGCGGTCCACCATGTGCTTCAGGACGACGTACAGGAGCCCTGGGACACACACATACACACACACACCAGGACACACATGTACACACACACACACACACACACACACACACACACACACACACACACACACACACACACACACACACACACACACACACACACACACACACACACACACACACACACACACACACACACACACACACACACACACACACACACACACACACACACACACACACACACACACACACACACACACACACACACACACACACACACACACACACACACACACACACACACACACACACACACACACACACACACACACACACACACAGCACACACACACGTACACACAACACACACACACACACACACACTACACACACACACACACACACACACACACACACACACACACACACACACACACACACACACACACACACACACACACACACACACACACACACACACACACACACACACACACACACACACGCAAGCATAAACATACACTGATTAACACAGCAATCGTCAGTTTGATCAATAAGAAACATCACAGAGGTGAGTGACAGGGAGCCCCTGTTTCTGCTGAAGTACCCTATATCTTCCTGATCTGGGGTGCAGTAGTAAATAGAGGCTTGGTAAGCTCTGGGCACAGACAGGAGTAGAGTGGGCGTCTGGCTCGCAACCCGTTGAGTCTGAGCGTCTCGGACCACAACACATTCACACGGTCTGCTGCCGGCTGGCAGGCAGCAGGGGGCAGAAGGTTACAGTAGCAGCAGAGACACACAGGCTGACAGACAGACAGGGGACAGACAGACAGGGGGACGGGCAGGCCACCAGAAACACACAGGCTGACAGACAGACAGGGGGACAGACAGACAAGGGGACGGGCAGGCTGCCAGACAGTCAGTCAGACAGACAGACAGACAGACAGGGAAACAGAGAGACGGGCGGGCAACCAGACAATCAGACTTGGGACAGACAGCCAGCCAGACAGACAGAGAGGCGGGCAGTCAGACAGCCAAACAAGGGGACAGACATTCAAACAGACAGACAGACAGACAGACAGACAGACAGACAGACAGACAGACAGACAGACAGACAGACAGACAGACAGACAGACAGACAGACAGACAGACAGACAGACAGACAGACAGACAGACAGACAGACAGACGGTCCTACATAAAGTGTGCGTGTAATATCTATGGCTAAATCTATGTGTGTAAGGGTGACCAGCTTCAACACAAGACCTAAATTGGTGGAAGGACTCAAAACGTCTTATGTCAATACTGAAGAATAGATAGCAAACACACATGTACACATACACATATCAATACACATACACACAAACACACTCTGACACAAGCTGAATGCTGAATGACAAAGCCATAAAGCAAGCAGCCATCCTCACCAAAGGGCATTATAATGGGACAGGTGATGCTGTAGGTCATACTGACGGCAACGATACACATGGTCCACGCATACTCCAGACCAAACTGGAACTCATAGGCCTGGCTCTACAGGTAGAGAGAGAGGTAGAGAGAGAGAGGTAGAGAGAGAGAGAGAGAGAGAGAGAGAGAGAGAGAGAGAGAGAGAGAGAGAGAGAGAGAGAGAGAGAGAGAGAGAGAGAGTGAGAGAGAGAGAGAGGAGAGAGAGAAGAGAGAGAGAGGAGAGAGAGAGAGAGAGAGAGAGAGAGAGAGAGAGAGAGAGAGAGAGAGAGAGAGAGAGAGAGAGAGAGAGAGAGAGAGAGAGAGAGAGAGAGAGAGAGAGAGAGAGAGAGAGCGTAAGAAGGAGACTAATAAAACATACCACAATAGCCACAGGAAATTGCTTTTCAACCGATTGTGATTACATTTTCTTTGACATGACATCCATAACCGGCTGAGCGAGACGCTAATCGTCACACACATTTATCGCTCTACACTTCAGATGAGGGGTGGGACAAATAAGATGGGGGGGGGGGGGGGCTGACCCGCTTGAGGTGAATGCGCTCCGCCTTGGACTTGGCGAGACAGAGGCGGGTGGAGTAGACTGCCAAGGCCGGGATGCGGAGTAGCTCCATGGCGGTGCCAATCAGGCTGGCCGTGATGACGTAGTTGACGAAGAAGGCGCCGTTGTCGGGCAGAAACACACACCTGGGGGAGGGGAGGGAGACAGATGGAGCAGGGCGACAGGTTCGGCGTGGGGTGGCGCTGAGCAGCCGTTAATGTGACACACAGGTCATTGGGGCTGTGATAACATGAACTGGGAAGGGGAGTGAACTGGGAAGTCTTACTGGAACTTGACCTCCCTGTCGTCCAGGAAGTTTACGTCAAAGAGCCATCTGAAGAACAGGTCCAAGCTGTGACAAGAGAGGGAAGATCATTTAGACGCAACTACAAGAACTACTGCTATTACTACCTATTCACACATTTTACTTGATCAATTATTTTTTATATCTTGTTGCAGAGTCTGCAAAATGTGTGTGCTTTAGAAAAGATCAAATAAAATACCAAAACTCAAATCACTGCACAAAAATATGATTCGAAACAAACATTTATGCAAACAGATTCTAATTTAAGAAGGAAATCAGCGAGGAAGTCAAGGCTGAGGACCTGGGGGCTACCTGGAGAGGCCAAGGGACGGCAGAATGATCACCATGAAGACCAGCAGTAAGAAGCACTTGTGCATGGTGATCTGGTTCGCCCCAGACCTGCAACCCAACAACACAACACGCTCATACAAGACACAACCTGTAGGGCTCGGTAGTCTGGTGGTGGGTGGGGTTTGACTACCCGCCCGAAAGGACTGGGTCCAACCTGTAGGATCCCTGAGCAAGACGTCACACCTCTACCTGCTCGCTACCGGCGTGCACCTGTGTTCAGTCAGTCGTAGTTGGGTGAGAGTGGCTTGACTAAATATGTGATTATTTACATATGTAAGGGATAATGTATAGAACGTGCGTAAGGTATAGAACTTGCTTCGCGTCGGTGTCTAGTTCGCCCTGTCAGGGATTATTGTCCCGATAATGACCGGCAACGTTCGATACATTATTCCGCTTATTACACGTCTTCTTGCCAAAACTAAAAAATAATACAATTACCATTCATAATGTTGATCAGCAGAGAAATAGTCTGCCAAAGACGTTGCTTTGCAACCGAATAAGCTGGGGTTGATAAGTTACCGGAATAATTGCGGAGTGGTACCAAAGACGTACACCTATAGTACACCACACACACCTAAAGTACACCTACAGAACATCACACACACCTTTAGTACACCTATAGTACATCACACACACCGATAGTACACCTATAGTACAGCAAACCCATCTATAGTACACCTATAGTACATCACACACCTATAGTACACCACACACACCTATAGCACATCAAACACCTATCGTAAACCTATAGTACATCAAACACCTACATATTGCACCCAAGGAATAGAGAGATGAAACGGGATGCGGTGGTGAAACGTCGACCTCATGAGAAGTCAGGGGACGTCTCCTACGAGGCTGTCACTCGCTC